>JAQFVV010007164.1:0-144280 GCA_028023455.1 Epiperipatus broadwayi | reverse complement strand
ACTGAGGAAGCCAGTAGCAGAAACCGGTCGGGGGTTGGGAATATTCTGCAAAGCTTGTTAAGAGCTTATTTGCAAGTTCTATATATAACATTTGTAATACAAGCTTGTTAAATTAGGTCATGTGACATTCAATTTATTTTATTTTTTAATTGTATATGTATACACTCCTACAGATACAGAATATTATCAGGATTGATACATATACATATGTATTATACAATTTTTTATTCACATTTAAATGATCAATTATTAGTTAATAATAGATATTTTATAAAAAGGTATATTATAAACTTAATTACGAAAGTTGCAATATGGTTTATTATGAACAAGCAAGAAAACATTTTTCTTTATTATATTTAATCTCCTAAACTTTTTTTCTATTAGAAGTTTTCAACTAAAGACATTAGTACTTAATTTGAAAATAAAATATTAAATCAAGAATAAAAAAATATATAATGTATAAAATTAAATTGTGGAAGTTTTGCATATCACTTATTTTTTATTATAGATATAAAAAACAATAATACGCAACTAAAAGGAAAAAAAAAAAAAGTAAGTAACTAAGCAATTAACAGAAGAAATAATAAATTAGCACTATATGTTTTTCTATTTAAGAATGGCTACAAAAATAAATTGCCAGAAAATATTAAATCTTTATATTCTATTAAGAAACATCATAGAAGAGGAGTCTATGAGATTTATTATATATAAAATTAAAAAAAGTTTGAATTTATATAAAACAAATATATAATTAAGAAATATTTGGTCATTTAAAGATGAATAGAAAATTATATAATATGTGTGTATTTATATAACCTCCATAATATTCTATTATACCATTGATCCACCAACATGTGACCAGGTATAAGAAAGCATTAGTCATCACTATCTATTCCATTATATTTGATCCCTAACATGGGCAACAAATATAATGGATGAATTGTGTGGAAAACATTTACAATAATGATTTGATGATTAAATACACCAACAGCTACATCTTGGGACATTATTCTAAATGTATCTGTCCATATTAGTTGATGAGCAGTATAGCTATTTTTCTCATAATGATTTCAATTGTGATAATGATGAATGATCATCCAAAGTGTCAACATAAATATTGACTTCAATAATCTGAATAAAATCAAATAACAATTACTTATATATGTGATATGAATTTGATTTCCACTATATACCTTTATTATTCTTAGTCATACAATATTGTAAAGGTTCTATGCCATCAATTAGAAGTACAAAGATAATATTCATCACACTTTGATTAAACTAAGGAAAACTTTGGGAAAACATAAAAATTCAGACACTAAGAACAGTTTAATAAATTTACAATAAAAACAAGAAACCTTCAAATCTAATTAATTAACAAATTCTCATTAAGTACTAGAGACATAATAGTTCATAAATTTGATTATTACATTTAAATAATGATATTAGCAACCATTATATTTTTGATTAACTGAATAATTTTGAATGTGTAAAATAAAATTAAAAGAGTTATAGATTTTATATTTTTTTAAATAATATAAAGAATTCTTCTTGGCACTTTGGATGTCATTTAGCATCATCACAAATGGTACTACTGCCTGAATCATATAATACTGTTACAACTCTGTTATAACCTTATCAACAAATATAGTCAGGAAAATATAAAATGATATACTGAGCTGCTACATCTATTGATGTACTTAACGATTACACATAATCCACCTGTTACATTATATCAGGGATTCCCAACCTTTTTGCACTTAAGAGCACATTCTATAATATCAGCCAAGTGGCGGGCACCTTTTATTTTTTCAATGTAAATTTATAGTTGGGTATGGTAATAATACACATAAAGTACAAAAAAATATTTATTACAAAAATAAAATTTTAACATATAATTAACATTTATATTTTTACGCTGTAAAAGTATAGTATGCCCTATAATTTGATTACAATATAATACAATAATTTATAACAAACTTTAAAAATTAAATTTATTTGTATCAGATAAATAATTTTTTATTGTGTTTGAATAGCGGCGGGCACACGTAAAATGGTGCCCGCGGGCATAGGGTTGGGAACCCCTGCATTATATAGATCTATATTAATGATAAATAATAAATTAAATATATTTTGGAAAAATAACAGAAAAAAAAATTGTTACTTTTAGTTTATTAACATGGTTATACAAATAATAATAATAATGTTATGTTTTCAAATGCTGTAATATATATATCCATTTATTATTACTGCTGTTTAAAACCTCTAATCAACACTCCATCCTTTTTTCTTTTCAAAATATACATTATATATAAACATATGAAACATTGGATATAATGAACAAGTGAATATATATACAGAAAATAAAGTTTTTGTAAAGAAAATAAGACTTTTAATTGTTTGTAGTATTTAATTATATAATTATATGTTAATATATATAATAATGAATAGTAATGAAGAGATATATCTACATATATAGAGAAATAATCTTTAACTTGATGTTGCCAAGAAATTATCAATTACTACTAATTGACAATTCCTGAGGCTAAACAAATTTTCTGATTTACCTATAACAGCTTGTTTAGCCATAGGAATTGTTAGTTAGTAGTAAATGATAATTTCTTGACAATCTCAAGGTTAAAGGATATCTCTCCATTTACATGGATATATCCACTCATTTCTATTCTTTATTATAATAACAATCCATGGAAATATTCAATTCATATATACATAATAATTATAAAAAATTAAAAAAAAACAAGATAATAAAGACAAGTGGGCGAACTGATATAAGCTAAAATTTATTTTTTATTAAATATTCTACATATAAATTAGTTATTACAGAAAATTTTTAAAGGGGAATTGAAGACTTTTTGATTGGAATATATAATGAAATTAATGAGTAATTCATGATTAAATTGTTTTAGCGAATCACACAGTTTGAACAAATTGTTAATTATATATCGTTAATTAAATTAATATTAAATCACAAGAAAGATTTTTTTTCTTAAGTTTTAAAGTTTGAGAATACAGTATTACATACATAACATAACTTAAAAGATAGAATTGGGGAATTTGGAGAATCTTGATAAGATATTCCACATACATTTTAAATTGTATGGAGAGTTTTCCCTGTTTTAATGTCACTGAAAGTTCTTTAACAAAGAGTGATTTATGTAAGAAATGTTTCTATTTAAAATACACCTGAGTCTCGTTTTATGCAGATTTATTTAATGCGATTTTAAAGTTATGCGATTTATGATTCTTCTTAATATCTTTGGATGTGGTTTTCTTTTATGTGATAAAAATTATTAGATCAGAAGTCGAGCTCCAATAATGCGCTATTACTTTGTTTTTGCATTTTAAATCACGTTCAATTTTTGCTTTTTATAAAACGAGTGCGTAATCAATTAATCATTTAGTGTCTGCAAGTTTATTTTTAAAAGGTGAGTAACAGCGGTAGGCACAATTAAATTTGACAATTAAAATCTGATTTTTAATTGTAATTAACAATTTAAAAATTACGTAACGAGGTGATGTAAAACGATGAAATTTGATTTTTAAACAGAATTGAAAATTAAAAAATTATTTAATTTTTAATTGTTAGTTTTAATTAAATTTTGCTCAACAGTGGTGAGTCGGTGTCTTTTTATTATCGTAAGTCTAAGTTCTTATTTTTATTTTAAACTTTTAGTTTACTCTAATGGAGAGAGAAAAAAAACACCCAAGAAAATGAATTTCTTTGGAAACAAAAATTTCAATTTTAGATCGCTTAACGAAATGGGAAGGATCAATAGCGATTGGAAAAGGTTTTAGTTGTATTTCCTCTTGACTTCGTTTAAGGAGAAACTACAGTATCTCACAATACATCATGACGAATCTGATGTCTCAAATAATGATAATAATTAAAATACCGTACATGTATGAAAAAAATGTAAATTAGACATAAAAATATATTGTTTTGAATACTATTAAATACTGTAATTAATAAAAAAAGTAAAAAAAGTTTGTCTTGTATCAATTTTTTTCAAATTTGAAATTTTTTATTAGTCATATTTTATTTTTTTTTTTTTGCAAATTTTAAAGTAATTTTACATTGTTGCTTTGCTTTTATGCGATTTTTGGAAAATTAGAGTATGTATCCCCCATTTTACCAGGTAAGTTAAGTCTATTTTTGTGCGCATTTTCTGAGGAACCTATCTACCACATAAAACGAGACCCAGGTGTATATTAATATGACTAGAACAATACTAAAAGATTTGGGTGTATAAGAATTGTGTTAATATAAAAGAAAATAAAAAATGATGTTCACATTTAGTTAAAGTGGTCATTTAGAGATAATAGGGAAAACTGTAGATAAATATGAAAGAAATGAGATTATGTTTGATGTAATTATAAAAAATATAGAGAAAGTAGAAATATGATGAGACAGTGAACAAAAAATTAGTAAGTTGAAGAAAAATGTAAATGAAATAGTATTAGAATTAAGATCTTTAATAGACAAACATTTTAAAGAAAAAATTTATACTGAAATTAAAAAAGATTTAAAAGAGAATATTGATGCAAATGGCATAAAAAAAATACACAAAAAGTAAAATAATCTTGATAGGGAACCTATTAATTAGAACATGTGAAATTGTTATTTCAAAAAAGAATAAAAACATATATATAGTGGTATGTGCAGCTGGGGCAAAAAATTGTGATATTAAGAATATGATAATAAAACATAACAAAGGAAATATTTGTGTTATGATAGGTGTTAATAACTTACAGTACCCATCAGAAAATTTTTTAGAAGAATATAAAAATTTGATTAATAATTTGGAGACTATACATAATTGGATTATTATCAAAATTTGATAACACATATATGTTAAACATGTATTATTCTGAAATTGATAAGTTAAAAAAATTATGTATAAAAGTCTAGGATCCTTTTAGTATAAACAGAATGATCCTTAATGAAGTTGAGATACATTTATGGAAACAAAGATTTGAACCAATAGAAAATTTGATTTATAAAAATTTGTACAATTGAGAAAATTTCTAAAGTAGGATAAGGTTTTAAAATACAGCAATTTTTTAAAAAAAAAAGGACTAATGACAGAATTTACACAAAATATAAACAAAAAATATTTTATTTACTTATGAAAAAAAAAAATGAATGTAAAAAATTGTCTTTTCACAAAATTTGTAGGAAAGTGAGATAGTAATAGAGAGTAAAAAGGAAGATAGTGAATTAAGAATGTGAAGATTAAATATAAATATAATATGGGGGAAATAATCAAAAGAATATATATAAATCAGCAATAAAAAAAAATTTGTTAACATTAAAAATATGAATATGCAAGATAGTAGAAAATCAGACAAGTGATTTATTTTAAAAGGGTAATTGCAAAATTAAGGATTTGAGATGTTAGCTTTAGTGGAGATACATTTAAAAGATAAAAACTTATATTGTGAAATTTATTTTGGCAAGGTGTAAATAGAAAAAAAAGCAAAAAGAAGGATGGTGATATAGAGAGCATGTCAAGAAAATTTTTTAAGTACTCTGAGGAACATATATGGTTTTGAGATAAAATTAATAAAACAAAAATAAATAGTAGTTATAATGTATATGTTCCCTGAAGCTGTTTAAATTATAATTGAAGAGATCAAGAAAACTTAAAAATACTTAAATTTGAACATAGTGATTTTCAAGTAATAGAAAATAATGATTATAGGGAATATGAATGGCCATATTAAAGAAATTTACGATTGCGATAACAAAAATGACCAATTGTTACAATCTTTCTATCAGAATGAATTTGAACATTGGAAATTTATTAAATGTGTATAAGGGACAATATAGCTAGTCCAGAAATAAACTGTGTTATACAATAATGTATTAATAGATAAAGAAGGAATGAGTAAAGTTTTTGATAAAGAAGAGAATGTATAATAGTAATCATAAGAGATGACTATGAATTTGACAGGGAGTAATACTAAAAAAAAAAAAATGTAAGAATGGAATAAAGTATGGATAGAATATAAATAATCTAAACAAATATTCAATAGCTTTTGAAGAATGTATGAGAGATTTTGTTAGAAGTGATTATAATAATTAATATTATGAAGTAGAAAAAGTGGCAAATATATTTTTGGGTAAGACTGTTCAAAAGATTAAATGTAATAGAAAAGTGAGAATTATCATAAGGGTAAATAAGAGGAAAAAAGAATATAAAGAATATAAATATCCTAAAAGTGAAAATATTACTCTTAAATAAGAAAATTATTTAATTTTTAAAAAAAGTTTGCTAAGATGAATAATTATAAAAAGAATAAAATTAAAAGGAATTTGAACTCAGACTTTCAAGCTCCCTACAGCTATCTACTGCTGTAGGGAGATTGAAAGTTTGAGTTCAAATCCCTTCTAATTACATCAAGTTCAGTATTAATATACTTGTATTTAAAAAGAATAAAATTAAATAGTAAATTATTGAAGAACATAAATAAAAATGAAAAAAATGAAAATTAAAAATTTTGGAAATATATATACATATAAAAGGAATGTAATAAAAAAATTGTATTATTGTATGAGAAAAGAGAATGTAGCTTTAGAAAAAGAATATATATGAAGGAAAGTAAGGTGACAATGGGAAGAGCATATAATAAAAAAAAATATTACTTTTACAGAAAATGTATTTAATATGACAAAGTGAAAAGTAGAAATGCAATAGGTTTGGATTAATGGACAGCAGAGATGTTGATTAATTGGCAAGTTAGAATAAAATCAAATTTAATATATTTTAAAAATTCAATACAAAGAAGACAGAATTTTCTGATAGTTGAAATAATAAAAATGGTTATTTAAAAAAAAGAGTTAGATCTGAAAAAAAATAATTAAAGACCTAATACTATAGCCTCAATGATTTATAAAGTGTTCCTATATAATTGTTGGGAATGTGTTTAAATGAATGGAGGAAAATAACAGAGAGAAATGCAGCAATGATTTGGATCAGATAAACATAATCACACAGCTTATAAAAAGAAAAATAGGCAAATATTTATATATGACTTTATAGATATAGAGAAGGTTTACAATAGCATAGAAATAAAAAGTGAACAATTCTATTAAATTTGGGAATGAATGGAGCATTAGTGGATTTGATAAAAAAGTTATTTAAAAATAATTATTATACTTATCAGTGAGAAATACTATCAGTTAAGAATTAATAATGATATTGGATTAAGACAAAAATGTTCTACGTCACTTATTTTATTCTTATTATATTTAAGAGAAGTAGGATATCATTAATGGATGGCAAAGAAATGTATATTTTACAGGGTCTTTTCTATGATGCTATTTACTTATGGTGGAAAGTAGGGAAGACATGAAAATACTACTGGAGATTTATGAATGGTTATATAATGAAAATTAAATGATGATGATAAATGTTAAAGGAAGAGACGAAAAAGATTTTTTTATTGGATTGGGGGGATCTGAATATGGGAATCATTTTGAATAACCAAGAGAACCAAGTGATTGGAAAGTAAAAGTGATAAATAAAACAAAAAGAAAAAAAATATTTGATAAAAAATATTTACAATATCTTCATATAATAAATATAATAAACAAAGGCAAAACTCTCCATACAGTAGTGCCACCCTGTGCTAACCAGAGTAATCAATAGATGCCAGAAGGTTTGTGCATAAAATCCCTATCTAGTGCCTACTCATCCAATATCCCCAAACTAGTTTCTGGCTTGTGGCCATCAACAGTGATGGAGAGTTTTGCCTTTGTTTACAACAATTATGAGCTAGTATGAGATGGTGATCATGTGATGTTTAGTGGTTTTAAAAATTATAATAGCTAAAATTATAAGGAAGGAAGTTACAATACCAAAGTTAAATTATATAGTAATGATATATTATATTTTAGTAAAGGAAGTTGCACTTTCTAGAAAAATTTCAGATGGAAATAGATATACTTTGGATGGAACTATATGTATGATAAATGAGACAATTCAAGAAGAAATAAAGTGATAAAGTGGTCAAGTTTTTGCAAAAGGGAATGTAATTTATAGAGTTAAGAGAACAGTTAAAATAGTTTTTAATTAGGCTTTGGATAAAGTCAAGCAAGAAGATGGATGAGAGAGGTAATATGATATGCAAAGGAATTAAACAATTTATCTCTAAAAAAGATGATATGTTGTGAAGATTATTAGTAAAGATTGGAACAGGAAAATATTCTTATTAATAAAAGACCAAGGGTTGGAAAAAATAAAAGCAGATATGGAATAAAAAGGTTGAATATATATAAAAATAAAAAAAAAATATTGGGTGTGAATTATTTTACAATAACAATTAAGAAAATAGTTACTTTCTAAGTCTTGAACAGGATCTTTAGCAAAGAAAATATATTCATAAATGGAATTATTTGGATGGTTTGGTTTATAAATTATGTATTGAAAATATACAAAATGTTAAGCATTTATTAATATAATGTAAACACAAGCAGAAGAGATGCAAATATTAAAATTAAAAGAAAATAAATATCAACTGGAGAGTGGTTTTTGGTTTTATGTTGGGATTGGAGAACAATAAAAATGACCTTGGGACTAAAACTACTGAATGGATAATGATGATGTTGCGGAAATGGAATAAAACAAAAAATTTGAGGTTTTGGATATTGTGGAGGGCAAAAATGATATGGGAAAAGTCAAATGGCTAACAAGTTTCTTTTGGCATATTAGCTGAGAGATTTCTGACTTTGATAAAGATGAAGCCATGGCATATTATATAGTAACATTAAAATGGCCAGTATATATAAAACATTAAAAATTAAGGAGAGTAACAATAAGTTGCCAAGAGAAGCTTTTTTTGTATTAAATTAATATATTTCTTGTTAAATAATATATTCAGACATTATTTATATACCCCAGGATATATGACTATAATGAATTTTCTATAAAATCTTTTTACTGAATAGAATTTATGTTATGCATTTTAATGATTAAAAAAGCTCATTAAAGTTTATAATGTTGCTATAATGCTAAGTATTAAAAGAAGATCAAAAGCAAATGGCAAACTACAAGCAATAATGACCTAATGTGTTACAAAATTAATTTAATATGTTTTAGAATAGATGACATATTTTCAAACTTTATCTATTATTATTAATTAATATAATATATTGAGCAATAAGTTAGTTTAAACAGTAATTGATGACAATATAGTTCTAATCATTTATAGACATATTTAATTTTTTTTCTAAAAATCTACATTGATAATTACCAAATATTCATTAACATATTTTATTTTAATAATTTACAACTCTTCTAAATTATAGTTTGATATGATTACAGGTGAAGATTAAAGTTTCAGTTTAGCAGCAAGTCTTAGAACCAGATAATGCTTTTTTTAAATATTAAGAGAATTTAGTTGTTGATGATTTACTGACAAAGATATTCTAATAGCTAAACAGGCTTTTAATAAGAGATAACTACTACTCTGTAGATCGTTAAGAGATCAATCAAGAAAAAATTTGTTTTAGTTTATATAAGTAGAAAAGCTTGTGAACAAATAAGTTTTTGAATTATGGATTTAAAGAAAAATGAAAAAGTTAAATGGATGGATAGAATTTATGTTGGAAGTTGTTAAAGGGAGTAAATGAACAAAATATTATTAAAAAATTATAATATGGAAAAGAAATCAGATTAAACATATTCTTCGAGGTAGAATTATGAAGGATAAGAGTAAGAGAAGTAGGAAAAAAGCGAATGGTAACATACATGAAGGAAAATATGAAATAAATTATTATATGTGTTTAAAGGTGAAAATAATAAATAAAAAAGCTTGGAAAATATTGCTAGATTTGTGTGCTAAGACATATTTTTCTGAAAAATAACATACTAATAATGACAATATAAAATATCTTGTGAAAAACACAGATGGCCACCTCATACTTGTTACTATAAATTTAATTTTAAACAAAGGCTGAAGACAATTATATAAAAATATAGTCAAATTAAATATTTTTTATAGTAAAATTTAAAAATGCAAGCACAAAGCATTTATTTTTTTGAAAAATGAAATATTCACTTTTAATTCATAATCTTAAATTGTGTGCTTAGTAAATTATCGATAGACTTTCTTCACATTACACTGTCATTGAATATAAGCTAAAAAAATCTTTTTTAACAACTTTCTCAAAAAATAATTATTATTCGGTGCTAATTTGATCATTTTGTTTTGACAAGTATTATAAATCTCATACATTAGATTTTGTCTATAGTTACATAATTAAAAGCACTATTCACTAATTATAGAATATAATGAAGATTTTGGTAATAAGAACATCATTAAAATCTGTCAAATGCAATAGGTACAGCAGTATTTATTTATTTAAATATAAGCATGGCATCTTCATAGAAAAAAAAAATCACAACTCTTACTATATATCCACTTCTAAAACAGAATTTTCAATAATAACTATGTGCTGACATTATCCCTATTTCTAAAAATTGTAAACTTCAAACTATCAAAAAAAAAAAAAAACACACTCCAAAATGTTTAGAAAATCTTTGATGTGATTTTCATAAGGAATGCAGTTCCTAATAACATTTTGATTTAAATACACTTTAGTCAAATAGTCAGAATTAGCAATTTTCAGATAATTTGACATGGCATTCAGAGGTTTATTATCCATAAATTACTGAGTATGTTGATTCAGTCCTTTCATATTTAAATTCGTTAATATATGCTCATATATAAATATTTGAGTCGTAGGAATAAGAGGGATTTTTTTTATTCCTGCATAAATTCTATATCTTGTATTGGTCAGAGGGAATTCATTTATTATTTAACACTCGCAAAGCGTTTGCACAATTGGCTTAAATGGCCGATATGAATGTAATTACAAATTGTATACAGACGCTATAAAAATAAATGCTTATTAATATAACAAAGTAAAATGTTTAAACAGAAATTTTCTGCATAATATTTAATATAGAAGATAATCTGTTTAAAAGTGCTTTGCTAATCTGTGAAAGTTATTAACAACTTACATAAAAAAAATATTTTTAATACATGAAACGTGTGTGACCACAGAAATGATTGATGGTAAATGAAGAAGAGGTAAACAGCAATAAGATAGCTTATATCTGGATAGACTAGTATAGAATGCTGGTTATAAAATTTAATAAAATCATCAACATAGTATTTACTATGTCCATTGAAATGTGTACAATAAAAATCACAAAAACAAGTCAAATTTCATCATTATTGTTTATAA
Organism: Epiperipatus broadwayi; assembly: GCA_028023455.1. NCBI lineage: Eukaryota > Metazoa > Onychophora > Udeonychophora > Euonychophora > Peripatidae > Epiperipatus > Epiperipatus broadwayi. Next base: position 133,005 of record JAQFVV010007164.1, on the reverse strand, counting down.
CAACAATATCTTGTAAACTTTAAAAAAAAGATTGTAAATATCACTACTATATAGATAAATATTTTCCCTATTAAAAAAAGTCTTACATTGTTAAAAAATAATCTTAAGTAATTGTAGAAAAACTGCAATATTCTTTCAAAATATGCAATAGAACCTAAATAATTTACTAATCTTATTAAGTCTACTACATTTTGAACTTACCTAGAGCATAAAGCCCACCACCTTCAGAATAGGCACTGCCTGGTCCAGTATCTTTAGGTAAATAGGTAGACATAAGATTCAAGGCTTCTTTTTCATGACCCTAAAATAAAAAAATAAAAGAAATATATATATATATTTTAACTAAACTACTTTTCTGTGAAAGGTGTCGGGGGAAGGGGGTAATAGTAAAATTGATTTTAGCACTAAACAATAAGCTAAAATAATGCCAATTGCAACATATTTTAAAATACTAATTTCATTTTAATAAAAATCATATTTTATCCTCAATAAAACTAATATCACATAAAATATAAAAAGTTAAAATTATCTAAATACGACAATAAATATATTAATGGTTGTGATGCACACAATTTTCATTCAGTTATAAAAAAAAAATTCTCATAATCTAAGCAGAAGACTTATATTCACATTAAAATGTTTCAGATTTATGAACTCTAAAAGTTAATATCAAGTAAAAATAACATGTAAATATATTAAATTCTCTTCCAAAAGCAGGGAAAAAAGAAAAAACTAAGCAGGCAATAAAACTTGATTATTATCAATAGTAACTCTGCTAGTACTTACATCTCCATTAACACAATTCATTATTACATCTTAATATTTAGAGCAACATGATAAAGTGTTCAATAATGTGCCAATGCCAAATTGGCACATGTATATAAAATAATTTTGGATAAAAATTATTATCAAAATCTTTCGGGAAAAAGAATTTGAAAGTTACAATTAATTACTTTAAAGAGGGGAGAGGGAGTTTTCCTATAAAAAACAAAAAAACAAACTAAGAGTTTCATAAAAGTTAAAGAGTATTATTATTATAAATTAAAAGTTTAAAAAAAATATAAAAATCTCTTTTCATTCCAGTTTATTATAATAGATTATATTAGTGCGTGCGAATGTAAACAAAAGTATGCATGTAAGATATATAAAAAAAAAAAAAAAATGAATAAAGAAATGAAATGTATTTCAAAAGAAACACAGTGGTGGACTGCTAATTAAAGATATGAAAACAACACATTTTAAAATAGCTACTACTAAATCAAATATTCAATCGAAAAACACGTTGTCATATAATTAATCTAAAGGAATTTCGACAACACGTATTGCCGGAGGATATTAAAACAAAAACACTTCGCAGGTATAAATAGACTTTTTTTTTCGTTTCATCATTCATTCAGTTGGAGTTTGAAATTCAGTCTAGTTTTACTGTGTCAGTTTACAGAAATGCAGTGCTGAAAAGCTTTTGGAAATATACGCTTGTGCTCCAGCCTTTTTAGTCCAATAAGATCATCAAAACCTGCCTGAGAAATAATGTCTGGATAACAACACAGAAACCCTCCGTCAAAACGTGCAGCTGTCTCCGAGAAGAAACCAACGGATTACCATAAATTCTCTTCCATAAACAAAATCTAACCGGTTAGATACAATCCATCAGAAGCAGCAGAAGTAGCCACCGACAAGAAAAAATCCTAGGTATCTGTTTTATTATTATTTACAAGTAGTAGTCACCACTGTAATCCGTAAATATTGAAAAATAACATTATATGAACTCTATCATACATAAAAGGAACTATTGATGTGTGTGCGTGAGTTTCAGATGTTATTAATGCTTTATTATTATTTTTGCGAATGAGAGTTAATTTAAATGTCTCAGATTATGTTGCTTTGTTCATGAAATATCCTATCATATGTTAATTTGAAAAAAAAAGAATGTGCATGCGTGAAATTTGGATTTATAAAATGTTTAGAATGCGTTTATGTTGGTTAGTAAATTATATTTAAACTTAATTGATGTTGATTGAAATAAATTATCTTTAAAATTAAACTTGATCTGTCGGTCAATTCTTTTTATCAATCTCTTATTAGCAATAAATATCTTGGATTAAAATTAGACTGGGCTGGTTAAGGGAATTGTTTCGAGCGCTGGATTATGAGCCTACTACCCGAATATGTTAGTCTTCAGACTAGCTGGCGCCCCGGGGTTTACCCCGAAACAAATAAAGTATTTGGATGGTAGGGGTTTGAATCTAGCAGCCGAGATGGGCCATTGTTGATAGTTAAAGCTATTAATAAGATCTCCCATTTTGCTCGAACGTGCCGGTTCGTTCACCTAACCTTTATAATATTATAAATGTATTGTGAAGGAGTTTGAGACCGGCCAAAACTTATATATACGTATAAGTAGGTGGTTTCATCGGTTCGACCCGGTACAATAAGAAACACAGTCATAAATCTATAAAATCGCCATACAATCTATCATTAAGTATTATTGTCCAAATTAATAATTTAGAACATCTTAAGAGACTTATTTAACAGTTATCTTTGAGAGTACAATTTGCTTTTGCAACACTGGCATACTTCTGTTAAATATTACAGATAAATAGTGACGTGTATGCGTCAACTTAAATAAATTCTCCAACAGATTTGGTAACAAAAAATAGATTTATTAACACCTTGAATACAAATAAAAATAATACATAGCTATAAATGATACTCTAAGACAGTTTTCTAACTAACTCTCTTCTATTCGACAGAACGTTCTACACTTCACATTCTTCACTGTTTAACTTATAAATAATAATGGCAGGTGACATTACACTATAATAATGGCAGGTGACATTCACTTCTCCACCCATAGCAGGGAAAATGGCTATCTTACATAGTTACTTAGATAAGCAGGTGGCTTCCTATCTCGCTTTGCAAGGTGTTTATATTCTGTATTATCTACTGAAATCTTTTCCCAAGGCTTTGGTATCTGGTAGTCTGGACTTGGCTCTGAGTTATTAGGTCTCTTTTCAGAAAGTTTATTCCCATTGATTTGAGCTGTATATGTATATTGCCAGTTTGGATTGATGTGATGGCGGATATGATTAAAATGTCTCCTGTATCTAACATTACCTTCCGTTTGTACTGTAGCTATATTCTTGGAAGTTATGCCAATTACTTCGCCCTTTATCCAAATTTGTCATAGGCAATCTCTAATTAACACCTTCTCACCTACAAGAAACTTCTCTGACTTTTTATCAACAGTTTCTCTTGTTGGTTCTGGTAGGAGTAAAGTTAAGTTACTCTGTAACTTTTTTTTCAGAAAAAGTTCGGCAGGAGTCTTTCCGCTAGCAGCTGTTAGAATAGAATGTTGTGCAAATGGTATTTTCCTAGTCTTGCAAATTACTGGTATTGCGTTTTCTTTTAACTCTAGCTGAACTGGCTTTGTTTTCATTTGTCCTAAATTTTTAGTGACAAGTGATGGGACTTTAATCTGCATTTTGTTTCCGATTTTAATTTTATTATATTAATCCTAATTCCCAAAGAATAAAACCAGTTTCTGCCCATTAAGGGTTTTATCTTTTTATTTAATATATACAACAGTAAAACTCCTTTGTTTGAGTTCAAACTGACCTTGACCATAACCTTTCCAATAATTTCGACTTTATATAACGTCCGTTGCGCGAACTTCGGTATTCACTATTTTTTTTTTAGACTTATTTTTAAAAATAGATTTCCAATCCTTTACAGACATTAGGGAAACATCAGAGCCGCTATCAATTTCCATTTCACAACGTTTTCCTTCGATGCACACTGTTTGATTAAAATCTGATTCTGAATTTTTCAGTGTTTTGATCTCGTATCGATCTGTCGAGTTGTTTTTTCCAGAATCTCTCGCTAGGGTTCCTCGTGTTTCAGACAGTTGTTTACAATTGCGTACAACATGTCCGTTTTTTTTGCAGCGGAAACATACGCGGTTATAGCTACAATCCTTATCTTGTTCAGCATTTTTCTGAATCGAACAAAGGATACGAGGTGATGAATTATTCCTAAATTCTTTTGCCTGCTCTATTACGAGTTCGTGAGCTATTCTGTTTTTAATGGCTTCTTTATATGTAATGTTCGAGTCCGCAAGTAATTGTTCACGAAAATTTATGTTGGATAATCCGAGTAGCAACTGTCCAAGGAGTGCTTCTTCTAAAAATTTACCATAAACACGACTTTTAGCTAATTCATGCAGCGCTGAATCATATTCCTTGAAGGTTTCATTTTTTGCTTGATGTTGTAAATGAAAATGTAGTCTAGCGATGTGCTTACACGGTAGCGGGCAGAACTCTGAAGTTAATCTTTCAACCACATCGTCGGATTGTAAAGTTTCTGGTTCGACAGGTTCACTTACCGGTTAGTTATTTCTAAAACAAAACCTAGAAGTGTGGCAATTTTAATGTCATTTTGCTTAACACTGTTAATCAAAAAGTGTTTTTCAACCAGTTTTACATATAACGGCCATTTACTGGGATTTTCAACATCGAATACTTCTATTCATAGTTGTATCATGGCGGCCATTTTTTCGTTCCAAAAACTGTTTTTCAGAGATCCTGTTCATCTGCGCCAATTTCACATGTATGCGTCAACTTAAATAAATTCTCCAACAGATTTGGTAACAAAAAATAGATTTATTAACACCTTGAAAACAAATAAAAATAATACATAGCTATAACTGATACTCTAAGACAGTTTTCTATCTAACTCTCTTCTATTCGACAGAACATTCTACACTTCACGTTCTTCATTGTTTAACTTATAAATAATAATGGCAGGTGACATTACACTATAATAATGGCAGGTGACATTACAAATAGTAATTTATCTTTTTTTTTTAAAACATCAAATTCAAAAACAATTTATCAAATAATATGCATTATAGATCTTTAATAAATTTTCAACAGGCTGGAACTGTAGAACTCTTCTTGGGTCATTACCTCTAATTTATTAAAATAAAATAATTAACTGTTCAAATTTAATTAATACTGTTATTGGAAATGGAATAGCATTAAAACAATATTGTTATTCATATTATCAATGAAATATAATTACAGACATGAAACAAAAACTTTTCTCTTTTAATCAAATCCGAAATTGTCATTTTCACAAAATTTATTTTATTTTTTGAATATATAAATAAAAAAGATTCTTCTTACTGGTGAAAACTGAATGAATAAAAAAAAACCTCACTGATTTCTCTAGTGCAACCAGATCTTTGTAAACAATACTAAAAGAAATTAATTCTTGCTAAGAATGCCTCCAGTGTTAAAAAATAATCAAAAGAATAAATTATTAACTATATAAAATTTAATAATTAAAATTCCATGTTCTTTGAAGAATATAATCTTAAAACATGTAACTTGCTTTTATTTTAGCAACTTTTTAATTAATATTTGATCATTACTAAAGTATTAGCTTATAACTGAGTTGGTAAAATATTAAGCTTATGTAATTAGAAAAGCAAGAGTGTTTGGATTTGATGGCTTAGAGTGATTACATATTCAAGTCATCAATTAGAATGATATAAGTAAAAGATATTATAAAACTGAGTTCTTACTAAAAATATCAACAACCAGCTCATCTCTGGACGCATTACTATCTGTTGTCCATCGATTACTTACGCTTATGTAAATGGTTCAGAAATAGAATAATGTGTGATGGATTAAATATTAATATCATATATAATCATGACTTCTTTTTAGTCAGTTTCTGATAGTTTAGAAATATTATCCGATTTAAAGTTGTGTTTTAAAATTATGAGCGGACAAAAAAAAATTTTTTTTGATGTAAAAAAATGTTATTTTCATTTTACTATTAAATCCGTATCATTAAATTTTGATAACATGATGAACTAAAATAAAAAGTTATGTAAAACAATTCTGTATTAGTGTCAAAACTACTTTCAATAACATTTTTAACTCCTTTTTTAAAATTAATATACTGCTTAATGTAAGCCTTAGAAAGTTATCTGAAGTGCAGATTGATATACAAAAATACAAATAATGATTTTTAAAAAATTTCTTCAATCCCTTCCTCCTCCCATTCCTAATTTTAAAACTGTTTATTATTAATAAGATATTCTTCCTAGCAGAGTGCTCTCTTTTTTGCATATTTGTATGGAATTTAGAAAATGAATCAAATCTTTGCTTTTTAAAAGCAAAACATGGTTCTTGATTTGTAACACAAACTCCAATGTGCCACTGCTATATTTAATAATTAAAAGATAGGTTCTTAATCATAGTGATATAACTATTATAATTAAACTAGAAAATAGATAAATTTTATTGAAGAATGCTTTATAAAATTCTGAAAGCATGATGCTAAGATCATAAAGCAAAGAGGTAAATTTTTCTTCTTATTGGATGTGACAAGATTGAACATACTCTTGCAAAGACATGATGAATGTGAGCACGAGTCTCATGGAAAAGGCAAATCTCACATTGGAAAGATATGGCCGAAAATAGAATACAATAAAAGCCTTCATTAGGCAAGGTGTTGAAGTCTCAAAAAAAAAAATTGTTGCAAAATTTAAATTTCAGAAATCACAAAACATCAAATATCAGCATATGATAGTATATGAATTCTATTATTTTGTGGATTGACTTAACACATGTTAATATTGGTGAAATACTGTCACTTAATTTTTTTACTGATCTTAAATTTAATAATTATTTTTAAACTAATGCTAATACAATCTAATATTTCTTTACTACAAATCTTATTTTCAAAAAGACTTTTAGATTGAATTTTGTTTAACTGAAAAACAATAAAAAAATAACATGATGCTTCTAATAAAAAACCCTATTATAAAAGAAGTCTAATCTTAGAATAGAAAACCTGAATTGCATATTTTAACATATTTTTTTTTTTATTGGAAGATGAAAGTAATTATCTAGACATTTTAATATCTTTATTCAGAACAAAGTGAAATAACTCAAATTTTCTAAAAGATATGTAAAAGGATGATTAAGTCATTGTATATTCCAACTATGCACAAAGCTAAACTATAATAAATATATAAATTAACTTATTTTACCAAAGTTTTACACATCAGCCAATCAAATTGCCAAAAATATTACTTAAATACTTTGTTAAAAGAATCAAGCAATTAGCTCTCCTAAGACAATTGTTTCACAATCTGATTATTACTCATCAGTTGACATATCAGTTAGTTGCTAATACACTTCAATGTAACATACAATAATCTTTCCAAATAAGTGCACAATGAGATCACTCCTTTCATAAAGATCTCATCTTAAAATCTAACAAATTTAAGCATTTACATGTTTAAATTTATTAAACTATGTTGTAATTATTTCACACTTTAAAATAGATGTCCGAATTGTATATTTATTTGGAAAAAATTTTGCATATTACACTAAAGTATATTAGTTATATAAGTTCATTGTCAACTAATGAACAATACTGAGATTATAAAACAAGTATCTTGGGACAATTAATTCAACAGTTATTTTAATGTAATGCCAAATTTACTACCAATTGGATTGAATGGCTTATTAAGCTTTGTTTAAAAATGTTGAATTTGCAAATATATATATATACACACACATATATATTAGTTTGATAATATCAGCAAATGAAACAAATTAATAATAAAGTGAAACCATACCCTGTGAATTACTCCTAAACTAGCTGTGGCAGTAAATTTAGCCCAATTTGTAGCTCGCGCTAACCATTCTAAATTATCTCTGAAATTGAAAATTATAAAGAATTAAAAAAAAAACATCAATACAATTTGCATGTGTTGACTATTTATGAATATGAGTCTAGTACCAGCAAACCCAGTTTAATGTTCATGAAATATGATTCTGAAATTTGTTTAAAAAAACTATACCTTATAAGTAAATAAATTCTACTCCAGAGAACACATAATTAAATAACAATCGATTAGATTTAATTGGAAATTATACATCAAAATAGTAAACATTTTTTGAATTGCAGTTATAAATTTAATAAGCAGTTACCTCAAAAACTGATCGCTAGTAGTCCCACAATGCATATATGAATTTGCAATAACAGTGGCAGTATGACAAACTGAATTTCGAACAGCATCCTAAAAATTATAACAGTTATAATTTTAATACTAAAATCTATATTTTAACATAAATGTATATTAAAATAATAATCTTACTTTAGTATTCTTTAAAATCAGCATATCAGTACGATTATTTCGAATTAAAAATTGTAAATGAAGACCAATTGATGTTTCACCATTTAAAATAGTTGTTAACTTTTCAAGAGATTCTTTAATTCGTTTTGAAACAGAACTCTAAAATTATAGATCATAAACAAATAAGAACTAACTAGTAGAAACTTACAATATACAATATAAATAAATATGAAAGGAAGTTCATCTCGATAAAATAATATTATAGTAATTATATAAAAGAAATGATTGTCTAAATAAATACTATGAGATCATAAATTTAAAAAAAATATTCTGTATTCCTTTTTTTTTTAACTCAAAAAATTTTATACTTATGGTTTTAAAAATTTTATACTAATGATTATAATTGATGTTTCAACCAAGTACCACTGGCCATTTTTAGAATTAATTAATATTTATAGTAAAATAGATTGATATGTCTAAAATGTTTTGATTTTTAAATAATAAATAATAGTTAATTCTGAAGATGACCAATAAGGTTTGGCCAAACCATTAATTTCAATTGTTAGAATAAAATTTTTCCAATTTAAAAAAAGGATAAAGTTTTTATAATTTATGATTATTTATAAATGGAAAAGCATAACAGAATATTATGGAGATTTTTTTTTTTTGTAAGTAATACAATTTATATATACTATGATATAGTTAACACTGTTAGCTGTGATGCATCTCATTAGAAGTAATAGTTTCCAGTAGCAGAAATTCTGATATGGACAAGTAAATCATAATAATAAAAGATTTGGAGTCTTCAATTGATAAAATTTTGCCATTAAACTATAGTCTATTTTAGATTTGGAAAAATGCATGTATACCATACATAGGTACATGCAGCCTTTATTAGCATGTAACAGAAAAAGGTAGACAGACTTTTTTTAAAAAATACTAATTTATTATAATATAAAATGGTACTCATCTTCTAGCTAAAGATGCCGCTCTATGGCGCGGTTTTCGCGCCAAAACACATAACAATGCTGTTTCCACAGTCGACACGTTTGAACCCGCGTTTTCTATAATACAACTTTTTTGTTGTGCTACAGAATGGAGGCCGCTATGTCGTGTCGCAGTACAGCATGTATGTCGCATAGCAGCGAATACATTTTCAGAATTCGCACAATTTATAAAATAATTACAGCTTGATGAGAGAGTTTGTATTTGAATTGTATTGAAATGTTGTTTTCATTGGATTTTTTTTTATTTTAAACTATTGAAATGTTCAGATTTTTTAAAACAATAATTATAAGACTTTTTACAATGGACTGTATTGAACTTTTATTTGGGAAAATGTTAAATATCTAGGTTTTTATTGAGTTGCAATTAGGTAACGTGTCAAGTAACGTACTCTTAGTAACATTTCACGAGACAAAGAAGATTCTACCGTCTGTATATTTTTGACGTAAAAATGAGCGGTACGAAAAAATTTTCCAGTAAGAAAAGACAAAAAGCAAATATTATAAATATGTTTAATAAGTAAAGAAGACATTTGTATGTGTTTGTTGTTGTTTAAAAAAGTTTGAGTTTCTTTTTTCTATCTGAGTACGGTTACGATTTTGAATTTTTTTATTTTAGCATTACAAACAAACAGAACACTAACTCTAAAACTAACCCTAAACTAACCCTAAAACTATCTAACCGTAACAACTTTTACTTTTATTACGATTATTATTTTTTAGTTAAACAACAACAAAAAAAGTTGTAACACAAATAAAAAAATATCCGATAGAAAATTGATAAAAAAAAAAGCCGTAACACAATTTAAAAAGTATACGATATAAAAAACACGAATCAAATTGTAATTTGTTGATTTTATTTTACATTTATTATTATCATTTAAATTGTATACGTTAATAAAAAATAATATTTAAAAAAGACGATTTTGTTTTGTTTTTATTTTCGCATTACAAAAAAGCACAGCAAAATTTTTAAAATCAACGGCCCGTGAATGTTCATATTTTATAGTTTTAGCGTGAAAACGGCGCCATCCAACGGCATCTTTAGCTATAAGACAAGCACCTATAAAACAACAACAATAAAAAAAATAAATATTCAATACAACTTAATATAGAAAGTTACAAAAGGAAATACAAACAGTACTGAGATGAAACAATCATATCACCAGATTTTTAAAATCAAATTTGATGATTTATCTATAGAAAAGGTAAAATACTATTAAAATTTGATCACTGTCCTATATATGTGTTTATACATCATGTTATGTGAATGCTCATATATTGAAAGTTAATAAATTTTGAAATAACAACAACAAAAAAATCTGTTGTTTTCATTACATACATAAAAGATGTATATTACACTACTCCATGCTAATAACCTGCTTTAAAATACATAATTAATATTTGATTGAATATTATTTTCTTTTAATGAGGACTTAATTTCATTATAAACTAATGTGAATATATACTAAAAGCTGAGTAATAATTAAACATAAATCTTTTGCCCACAACACATGGTGTTACTATTTTACAAGTTATATATATGTGTGTATGTATGTATATCCTGTAAACAAACATGTTTGTGTTTTAATATTCTTATTACTTACAATTATCTGTTATCAAAAACAATCAGCAACCCTTGCAATTGATTGAGTTGTGATTATTAATTCAAAATAGTCAATAAAGTAAAATTGCTATATCCTTATTGTATTACAATAAAGATAATAGCTTTTTACAACCATCATCTTAGCAACATCATCAAATTAATGTAATGTGAATTTATAATTATATGCATATGAAAAAGTATATATATATGATTACTCTCATTATCCCTTTTGATATCAAATCATCTAGGGAAAAGGTTAGCAAACTTTTAACATGAGGAGCCATTATTATTTACATCTCCCTACAAGAAAAGAGGTATCTCCTTCCCCTCCTTCCTTCCATTAAAGAGCCATAAGGAAAGACGTGGAATATATATGTTCATGAAAAATTCGAATATCTGAATAGCTGAACAATTGTTTTAATCATAGAACATAATAGAAACTGTATATATCCTAAATGAAATAAAGAAAATTTTAAAAAAATTATTTGACAGTTTGATTTATTCACAAATTTCTAGTATTTAAATATTTATCATATACAATAATTACTATTCTATAATAAGGCTGAATTCAAGAAACAACATTGTAATGAGCATTTTTTTCCTCTCCTAGAGTCATCAAAATATTTATTTACAAATTACAAGAGGAAATAAAAATGTATTCATGTTTGTCATGATAAAAACAGCTACAAGATTGTGATTAAAGAATGATATTTGGCTTGCGAGCCATAATTTGCTGACCCATGATCTAGGGTAATAAAAAAAAAAATTGAAAGGAGGATTTTGAGTCAGTGCTGTCCGTTATTAGTCTACATCCTTGGTGTCTTTAGTAAAGCCACACTCCTTTTATTAGATAAGTATGCTTCCTTAGCTAGATTCTGGATGGGAGTTCTAACAAATTTATCCCTTGCTGCTACTAATGAACTAGCCCACTTGTACAACAAAATAAAATCTCGGACAAAAACAAATAGTGCACAATTATTGATTATGCATATAATAAATAAAAATGGCATGCTGTTTATTTAATGTATTTTTATTTGTAAATATTTTGTTTATTATAGCTTAATGGATTTTTTTTTTTTTTTGTTTATGTAGAAAATTTAATAAATATAGAATTCATTCATATACTTTAATAAATTTTAAAGGTAGGTGTTATATGCGTTTAACATATATATGTGCCTTCATGTTTTTTGGCTTATGCTAGAAGTATCACTTGGTTTTTATATAAATATTAAATTGTCCCCACCTTCTGTAACCAAATCTGACAAATGAAACTATCACCTTTGAATAATAATGTTTTAAAAATTATTATGCATATATTGTATTTCCTTTTTTAATTTAAATGATTTTTATGTTGTTCTGGTATGCATGTAGGATAAAATATGCACATTGATGAGATTTATTGAAACATTCTCAAAATCATTTCTATGCATAGAGCATCATAACATAGAGCGGATTGCTTAAATTGAAATATGATCAAAAAAGACATTCACAGCTTTCTTCCCATTCTAAAAATCAAAAAGTATGCAGTGAATAAAATTAATGGATACTATATAACTGGAAGCAGCCTCCTATGTCGATTCTGGTGAATGTTCTGCTAGATGACCAAGTAGTCATCCAGTGGACAATCATTAATTATTATCCAAGTTAATATTGATAATAAATATTTACAATTTACATTTAATAAAACCTCTTTCACATACAAAATTGATCATCTTAATCTAGAGTTCATTAATTCTAATATAAAATATTTTTCTTTCCTTTTAATTTTCACACTTTTTCTAATATCCTACTAATAGTTAGATGCATAACATTTAAATTATTTAAAAGTTTTACTAATAGTAAACATTAGTTTGTAAATTGAAAAACTAAAGAAATAATATTTATGTGTGAAGATGTAAATTTAAAGCTGTTGGTGAAGATTATTCAAGTTATGATATTTTTGGTAACTCTATGTTTTTAAAAGTTAGATACTAAAAAAGCAAAATAAAAACAGCACTGATGTCTTTGAAATGCGATGCTGGTGAAAACTTGAAAATATCATGGATAGTAAGAAACTTTACTAACTGAATACTTGATCAAATTGGATGTGAACTTCCCACCATGAAGAACAATTACTAATTATGTGAAAAATTACTTTATTAGAAAATACCCCAATGCTTAAAAAAATTCAAGATTAAAAAAGAAGATGACAACCAGCAATGACAAAAATATAGCATGAAGGATATACTCATAAGTGCATTCTTTAATATCTTCTCATAATATAATGCTGGTCAAAGTTTTAATTAGTGAGCTGTAATAGAAAAAAAGCATTATTTGATTTAAGTTTAAATAAACCGGATTTAAAGATGCTATAAAATATTACTGCAAAGACTCAGAAACATGTTTCATTTCTAAATAACATCAAGAAGGTATAAAGAGTTTCAAAGAAAAATATAATTTCATAGACTCGAGTATTTTTTGTGAATTTAAAATTTCAAGTTAAGAGAGCAAATTACGGTATTAGTGAAAAAGTGTAGAATAATGGCCCGTGAGATAGGAATGTAAAAGTTATTATTAAAAAAGCAACAGAAGTGAGAAAGGATGCATTTTGTGAATAGTGCACTAGGCAAGAAATTTAAGCTGATATAAAATAAGAATTTTCAATAACTAATATAAAGGGAATCTGCTGTAAAATGCTTCAATTTATTAAACTTGGTTACACATATATTATGTATTCCCAAGAATTATAAATATATATTGGAATAATTTTAATAATCTAATAAATAAAAATGCCTATTAAATATATAATGCTGAGAATATATATATAATATAGTTCTATACAGTACAAATATTAAATAATAATTAACATAAATCCAATATTTAAGTGAAAGGGAAGATCTTGCAAAGCATCTGGATCACAGGTCCTATAAAATGTGATGTATTAGAAATTTCTGAGAAGGAAAGGTTGTCTGTGGAAAAGTTCAAGGTTTACTAGTAATAATTTCTGTATTCTGCAAACAATGAATATTTAAATTCAAAAATTCTTTAGATCATTACATTTGTATATATAAAAACAGTTATAAGAATAATCTCCATAGAACTAAGAGATGGAAAAAAGTATGAGTAAAAGCTTGATAGAAGGCAATGTACATAGAGTTTAATAAAAATTTAATCAAGGACAATTATGATGAATGTATTAATCAAAATCTGGAACTCAATCAATCTAAAATAAATGTTTAAATTTTGAATTTGGTTATAGTAATTTCTAAATAGATACATTCGGTTTAATAATTAGAAAGAGAAACTTATTTAATTTCACCAAGGTTATTGATATATTTTTAAATATTGAGATGCTAAAATAAATCATATCAAAAATTGCAGGCAAAGACAAACTATCACCAGTAATGATTAAGAATTATCGCTGACCACCTGTATTCTATTGCTTAGTTACATGAAGAGCTTTGACATTCAATGCTAAAATATATTATCTTTGTTGTTTTTAATTTTTATTAACAAGTAAATGACTTTTTTTTTTTTCTCAGAACTATAATTCTTTTTGAATTTTTTTTTAGTTTAAACATTCTAAACACTTGCAGTTGAATCATAATCATTTTAGATATTTAATTTTGAAGCCATTTCTGGTAAGTGATAAAAATATTTTGGAATCTTCTGATAGATCTATTACTTATAGTGTTTGAGATGCTGTTTAAATCAAATTAATTAATATCATTAAAGATAAGTAATTGAGTAATTAATATACTACAGAGCTGTATCTTATAACAACATAAATGATAACATTTAAGCACCTTCTATTAGCCCATTTTTAAACTAAGATATAAGAAATTATATAATAGACAAAATTTGAATTGCGAATTATAGAATACAAGGTTCACATGATCAATTTCAAAGAAATCCATTTAATCAGCTGTATCAAGCTTCAACACACCACAAACTAAATTGAGTATTATTCATATTAAGAATCACATTTAATATTTACGTGTGTTTCAAGTCTCAGGTAAAATCTGCTTGATATAAATAAAATTCAAGCCTATTCAGTTTTTTAGTAAAGGACTTAGCACAACTGATGAAGAGAATGCATCTGAAATTGATCCTGTGAGCCTGGTATTGTTATATTTCACTTCAGAATTTAATTATTAAATAATATCTTAGATCTTAGCTAAATAATAGGTTATAAAGGGTGATTAAATGCTTTCACTCATAATATTATTAGGGAAGTAGACATAAACGAGTGATTTTTCCAATAAATTTTTTTTTAAAATTGTCTCACTGTGTGCTGAATCAAGTTGAACATTCTTCATTTAAAATTAGCACAGTAATTTGCATTGTGACTTTAGACTTGTCTTAGGAGTGATGCAATTGATTGACCCAAACCTATGTTTGTAATGATATAATTATATAGAAGGGTCACTCAAACTTATCAAGATGTGAAATGTAAGAAATATCATTAGTAATCATGTTCACAAATAATATCCATTTCAATCAAATATATTAATGTTTGTCTTAATTATCAGAAAACAATGATTTTCAGGGTCTTAAAATCTTTTAAAAGCAAAATCTCATTGTTAAATCAATAATGCAACAATTTATGATGGATTATGAGTCTTAGTTAAGTAATATATATCAAATACTAAATATATTCATTGCTAACTAGTTAATACACTTGCCAAACATCTCTTGGCAGAAATAAAAAGAGCAATGTAGACTATATCATTGAATCATTCATAAACTGCATGATATACATTTTGGAAAAAAATAATTCATCTTCAAAAATTGAATCTATAATAATAATGATTTATGGAAATTATAATATTGAAGTTAAAAATGACATTAAAAAATCAACATATATATATATATTATTTTTATCTATAGCAGAGACCAGAGATATTTCCATACCAAAAATGTAGAAAAAAAAAAAAAAGCTTACATCTTCAGGTACTTTGGCTGTTTGTGTTGGACTTCCAGAATCTGTAGTTTCTCTGAAAATAAAAGTTTTTATTAGCTTCTTTTAAATTATGAAAAAATGTCAAACAATCTGGAAATAGCAATTAGTAACAAAAAAAAAAAAAATGCAAGTTAAATAAAATTTCAGCAAAAATGTGAAACCATTATAAACAATGAATTTTATTCATACACTTTTGCAAATAAAATCATTCTATAGAATGCATTTATTAACTTATCCAAATATATTTGAAATATGGTTTTACACTATGATCAATTAAAATGCTGCAAACTAAAATATAGTAATATTGAATATTTACTTTATGCTTGTACTGTTTCTTCATAAATAAAAAAATAAATATGTAGCAGTTAAAGTTCGTATCTTTTTTTAATAGCAAACTCTCCATACAGTAGTGCCACCCACTGTAAGCCATAATAATCATTGAATGTGAGAAGGTTTGCGCATAATATCTCTATCTACTGTCTACTCATCCAATATCCCCAGAATAGTTTCTAGTTTTTCAGTGATGAAAGCCAAAAGCTAGTAAACTAGTCTGGGATATTGGATGAGTAGGACTGGCTAAGAATTTTACACCCAAATCTTCTAGCATCCACCAACTATTATGGCTTGCACAGGATGACACCACAGTATGGAGAGTTTGTTACTGTTTTAACAGCTTGTGTAAGCATAAGAAATGGCAATCATATAATGTTTTAGATTTTTAATCTTTATGTGAATACTACATGATAATAAATTACAAAAGTTTATTTAAATTTTATTTTTTTCAATTTTCAATAAATTAACATGAATATCTACAGCAACTGGATAGGCTATACTTGAGATTAAAAAATATTATAATATAAAAATAAAATAAAAACCTATCCATATTAATTAATTACAAATGTACAGATTTTACTATGCTTAGTTTTTGTTTTTGTTTTTAAATTTTAAATTTCTATACTGCCTCAATTAATCTTTAGTTTTTAAATGAAATTTTATTTTAAAAACCCACAGTTTTAGATTGTTTTAATGCAATATTACATTCAATATGCCCATGTAGGTTTACAAGTTTCTTCTGAAATTCTTTTATTTTTTCGTTTACAAGTTTCTTCTTCTGAAATTCTTTTATTTTTTTCAAGTAATTTAAAATATGATTTTCTTTTTATCTAAAAACTGTTAGGAAAGCTTCACCAATAAATTTATTTGTTAGCAAAAGTTCTATATTACTAATGGAATGTAAGGGTTTGATATTTGAAAAACTTTTAACATTTTTTTTTTTTTCTTAATAAACCTCACTTGCTCACTGAACTTTTTTTTTTCAATTCTCTGAGTGAATTGGAGATTTACGTTAACAGCCTTTAGGAACAATCCTTTCAGATTTACATAAGAATAGATTTTCTATTTAGACCCATTTTAGACATAATTTTTCATAACATCTAAGATTAGAAATAGCATCAGATCTAGACCGAGTTAAAAAAATGCAATCAAAATATATTTATCTAAAAGCAAGTGAATAACTGTTAATTCATACTAATTTTCAAGTGAGCATGAAATATAAAATCAAATAATTTGCAATTGTAAACTAAAAATTCATTTCAAAACAAAAGACAGCAGTAAAAGTATGGCAGCAACATCTAGTGTTAGAACACATATCAGGTTACATAAGAAATTGAAAATATAGAATCAACGAAAATAATATTCACAATAAGCTCCTTTATGCATAAGTTTAATTTATCCATAAGCGATATGAACATGTATTTATTTAAAACAATAGCCTTAATCAAAATTTTGCAATTCTGTGCTAAAAATTCATTTAAAAAAAAAATATTGGAACAAAAAAAAAAAAAGATAGTTTTAAGCAGATGTGTCAGCTATTTGAAGTAATGTAATGTGGTTAATTACTATTGTGTCCAATAACCCTCATTTATGAAGAAGTTTGATTTATTCATATGCAATGTGAATATGTATTTATTCATAACTTTGTATAACAGTAATAAAATAAAAAATTTGCAATACTAAAATAAGTTTATTTAAAAATAAAAAAAATCAGAACAAAAACAAAAAATATAATAGTATGGCATAATATGTCCTCAGAATATAGTACTTCTTTATTATTATTTATTTAACATAAGGATTTTTTTCCCACATAGCTTAATTATTAATCAAATATCACAAAACAACTTATAGAGATTTCAATCAAGAGATAGTCACCGGAGGCTTTATTAAGATCTTCAATCTTGTCACCATAATCATAGATTCAACAGTCATTAACTATGTAATTCATGATTTAAATTTGTACACATCTACACAGAGTATCAGTGGCACTAAATTCCATTTATAAAACATGAGCATAATGACGATGGATTGACCTAAATTTATTGATACCACTCCAGATGTATTTAGAAAGATCAAATCCAATTGATATAAAGAAATTGGAACTGCATAAAAATTCCATTAAAAATCTTCACTTGTAGATTTTTGGTTGATCATCCAAAAAGAGAATCCTGATTTGAGATGAGTCTTAGATAGTGAAACTATATCACAAGTTATAGCCAAGTCGAATCTGCTAAACAACATTTTATACATTTTTTTCTAGAATCTGGCAGAGGAATATGTAAAAGAATAGGAAACCATTGCAAATAAGAAGATTGTGTGTCAATAATATTTCTCATATTAAGTATTTGATTTTCCAAAAGTTGTGTAGAAATTTTTCCCAAACAAGGCACAATATTCATCAATTAAATATGCTAATGCTAGAAACATCTATCCGTAAAATATTTATATCACAATCCCAAATAATGCCAGGGAGCTTTCTCAGGAGATTATCCTTAGAACTTAATTGTGATCTAATTTTAAGTAAATGAGGAAAATAAGTTAGACTATGATCCATATCTACTTCTAAATAACATGGGTGACAACTGTGGTTCACTTTATTATTGCAAAATATTATATTCATATTATGAAATATTTGTTGTTTAAAAAATTTGGACATACTATTTTCATTGGATTAGAAATAAATTATCAGTTTTTGGGAAAAAATTCCAAACTTTTCATATCTTTATTGAAACACTTTTCTATTTCAGAAAAGAATTTCTTTTGAAAAATCTCAAAGCAATATTATCAGATATAGATGAATTTCACATTTTATTTCTGGATAATAACTGATAAATATATTAAATAAACTCTGAGATAGATCAACCTCTAAAATTTTGTATCATTTAGTGTCATTTAAATTTGTCGATCAATAAGTAAAGCAATAGTTTTCCTACATTTAAGAATTTGAGAAACTTTTAGAAGAAAATCATTTTTCTAAACAGAATCATAACTGAAAATAAATCAATAAAGATAGCACCAGTTTTTAATTTATTATGAAAACTTTTTCAATATGAGAGGCTAAAAATATAATATTCATAGCAACTTCTTCCTGACTAAACCAGCCTGCTAGTTCTTAATATAATTTTCTCAAAAAAACTTGCAATGACGATAGTATGTGATAATTTTTTGGAACATTGTTGGGTTTATTTGGTTTTAAGACTACTATAGTTTTGCTTTTATGTCAAATTTTTGAAATAGTTTCTATATGAATAATGCTGTTGAATAGTTTTGCCAACTATATTTTGGCTTCAGGTCAAGTTTTTTAGAAATTCTAGAAATATGCTACCTGCTCCTGGAGCTTTTCTTGATTTAAGACAATCAAGGGCAAGTTTGAGTTTATGAATATCTACAGATTTTATCAGACTGTGAAAGAGAAGCTTGCAATTTTGCTCTAATGATGCTTTTTTCATTCTATCAATATTGAGTTTAGAAGTATAATATATAAGATTGGCAAGCCGATTAGCAGTGATAGTAATAATTCTTTAAACATACTTTTACATTTATCAAGTTTACATATAAGACTAGCCTTATGTCTAATCTTGTAAAGTTTTGCTTCTTATAATCTCTCTCCACTTTTCTTTTGTAGCATTATCCAAAGATTTTAAAAATTTGCCAGAAATTTTCAGATTTTTGGTAAACAAAAATTGATTATAAAAAATATGGTTTCATGCCAACTGGAATCAAAAGTTTTCAATATTCAATAATATTATTTACATATATTGCTACAAAGTTATAACATCGAAAAACTACTGCGTAGTAAATCGAAAGATTTCACGCTGTATGTTTATAATTTGAACTCAGTGAATTAAGTGTAATGATATTTAAGATTCACGCTTTCAGATATAAGTACTTTGGACTGGCTTGGATATATAGAAAGACAAGTAAAGAAGAGAGTGGAACCACTCTTTTCTTGTAAAATTCTCTGTCCCAGTGCTTAAGATTTGATTGGCTGTTGGTTGTCATAAGCGCTTGAGAAATTTGCACTCTCTCAATTTAATTTCAATATTCATGAAGATAGATTCTTTAGATGATGTCATTATAAATTTATTTAACATATCACAATGAGAAAGAATTGAAGAGATTCTACTTCAGTTAGCTTTCCTTAAATTCAATTTTGGAACAGGATAACTTTCAACTATAGAAATTTGGATTCCAGGAGTAACTAGATTTTGATTTATGTTGGTTATGGATCATGTAAACTGATTTTTTTTTTTCTCTTTGTTTGTCATCATAAAGTAAATGTATATTATTTAAGCTTATCTTTTCTAAAAATTGATAACTTGCTTGAGCCTAATTAACATATTCCCAGAAGATTACTATGGAAATTGAAATCTTCTATATACACAAAAGATATAGGATCTAGAGGAGGATGGAGTCAATTTGTATTGGAAGGTTTGTAAATGTTAATTATATAAAAATTATCTCTTTGAATAATGATTACAAAATCATTTGAATTATCTCAAATTGAAGCAGTTTGCTTTTACAAGATTATTTGAAACAAAAGTAGCCAAATGATGTTTGCATTTTATCAATTATCATTGTAAATCCATGAATTTTTAAAAATATATACATTATTAGCAAAATGATGAATCTCCTGAAATGCACCAATATTATACTGATCAACTCAATTTGTAGAGAATTTCCATTTTTGTAGAGAATTTCCATTTTTGATATGGATATGCTTTCAGTACTAAATTGAAGTAATTTTTCTGTTTTTCCTAAGTGAAGAGAAGATCACTCCACAATGAATATATCTGGCACTTGAGATGCTTCATGGTTATCAATACTCTGTACTTAATTTTTATTTCGCGAGTCTAGGACTGTCACCACTGTAAACCTGGCATGACTATTTATTATAATTCTGCCAACGTTTTCATATTTATAGCTTTATAATGTATTTTTATAATTTTTTGTCTAGTCAAGAGTTTATCAAGAATGAAGTGATATCTTTATAAAAAAGTTGAATTGTTAAAAAGTTATGAACATTTATTTATTATTTAATTTTGAACTCTGTATGAAATATCAAATGCAAATAATTTGCAATTCTATATTAAACATTTAAACTTAAAACTGTCAACAGAAAAACAATATCTCTGATATAGTTTAATTTACAGTAAGTTTCAATTTTTATTATGAAATTGTTGTCACTTAGTAATGCACAATTTCAAAAAATACATGTAAGTAAGATTTAAATACTAGATTTTTACATTAATTTTTCCAAGTAATACAAATATTCACTAGTAAATTAAACAAATTTTTAAATAATTCTCCTTTCATTATCATTTTTATAATAAGCAAAAATAGTATAAGTTTTATTTCAGTACAATATAAAATTTCTTCATAATTAAATAAATACGGGTAATGAATTTAAATTTATTTTTTTATCAAATCATTGTTTTTTTTAGGAATAAGAGCCTTTAAATTAGGTTAAAATATTATCCTTAATTTTGAAAGATTTTCCATTTTATTTGAATGATTTTGTTGATCTTTGAAAATTTTCAAATACCCAATCAACTTTGAACCAAAGGTTTCAAAATGATGTACTAGTATACTACCTGTATACTAATTTAGTAATATCTAAGCCATTCTACTAGTTTTACCTTTTCAGTTAATATCATATTCTTTCGAAAAAATTTACATTTAAGCATTATCTTTATTAATGCTACCAATTAACTCATGACTCATATATATCCCATGCAGAATATTTAAAATTTTAATTTCATTGTTTTTCGAGATATGGAGGCTCTTATAAAAAAAAATTTTTTTGACAATATAGTTGAAAAAAATCTGATTTTAGCAATAAGAAGTCAAAAGGTAAGAAGGAAAAATTACTTTATATATCCAATAATAATAGCAGATAAAATAAATTACTTACACTGCTGTTAAATTATCACCTCCTCCAATAACAGATTCAGCTACACTCCCTGAAGATAAAGAGCTTGTTTTCAAAAATTGGAGAACTTGTGTTAAAAATTGTTGTGTGGCACTATCATACAAATCAAAAGCTATTTGGTAGGCCATCAAGGTACTTTCCTGTAAAACAAAAATTCATATATTTATAAAATGAAAAGTTTGAAGCTAAATGGGTATTAATTCAATTGGCCTTACCTCTGAGTCTTTAATTAATTTATCCAATATTTCTGCGACAGCTTGAGCATCATCCAAAAATATCAAACACTGAAAAAAAAAAAAACGTTTTAATAATTAATCTTCCTTGTATTTTTTTTAAAAACGAAAAAAAAAAAAATTATTAAAAAAAAAAATACCTGACAAACATTTATAAAATCCGGAGTTTCTAAATTTCTATACAATTGTACTAAAACTCTAAGAACTTGGTTTCGGAATTGTCGGTTCTGCACCAGAGACATTACAACTTTCAAACTATATGATAACATATAGGAAACATCGTCCTGAAAAATATTTATAATTAAGATAAATAAATTAAAAAACATCCATTGATATTGCAATAAAATATCTCCATTCTATATAATAATAAATTTATCCTGACATATTTGTTAATTAGAGTGATATTCTTGGTTATGCATAACATATAAAAGAATAACAATTCAAAGTCTTTGTCACCACTCTACAGAACAGTAAAAAAAAGAATTTTTCTCCAGGTTAATCAACTACCAATTGGTGAGATTTTTTATAATTTTTTAATCATTGTTTTACTTATAGCTATGCAGTTTCCAAGCTTTTTCCACTTGCATATCCCTTGGCTTCTCAATTTCATAAATTTTATCTTTCATATTACCAAATGCTTATGATTAAAATAGTTGCTGTTATTTCAAATTTAGATATTATCATTGTAAACAAATAAATTAATACTTGGTTAAAAAGCAATGAAATAATAAAGAAAACAGACACAGCATATATATTTACATTTAAAACTCAAAGATACAATGAATTCAAGTAAATACATCAATTATATTTTTAAAAAACAGCATTAATTAAATAATATAATTTTTTCCCATCATTATTCAATTTTTTCCATGTATTTCTAAATGTCTAAAAGTAATTACATATCTGTTTATTGTCCGATAATTAGATAATTAAATAAATTAACCATATAAAAAAACCTCTTAAACTTACTTAAAAATATTCAACTATCAAAAAACAGAAAGGTCCAATTCCATTTGGATTTGTAGTCAAGACATCTACTGATCTTTTTATTATGAGGCCCTTATATATACATAATTAAAATTAAAAAAAAAAAAAAATTCATATTTAAGGTATAAAAATATTGCAGTGCTTCTAAGAGAAGCCTAAAACACCCGTGTATTAAAAAAAAAGTGAAAGTGTGTCAAATAATTTTGAGTAGACATTTTTTCTATTAAAAAAATTTAAATTAAGTAAATTTACTTCGTGAAGTTTTCTTTAAGATCTTAAAATCATTACAATGAAAACAATAATCTTTAACAATTCCCTAAAATAAAAAAAAACATGTTACTATTTTTTATTGTGTCAACTGATTGATACATATTTTTAATATCTAACTTACCAATTACACAATCATCCTCTAAAACAAATCCAAAAGTAAGACACAAAAATTATCTAAATTAACATAAATATGATTTGCACTAACAACACATACACTCACAAAGCTGAATTTTTAAATTCTTTATATATTACAATAATACAAAATAAATATGTATAAGTGTGGCTGAGCACTTTCAAGGGACACAGCCCTCATAGTCATAACCATATTGTAACTAAAGAAAGTGGTTAACTGCAATGCAAATGATTTTATGTATTCCATTTCTTGGATATATTGTAGCATGCGCCTTTTCTGTCGATATTATGATTGTTCCTAGCAATAAAGTAAGTTTCTTTCACTTTTCTTTTTAAGTCGTGTTGTTCTTACAAACAACAACAGGTCCTGTGGTTGGGAATCATGCCCTGCTGAGCTGCAATGCTGGGCGAAAATTGAGTTACAAGTTGGGTCTGTTATTGCTTTGTTATAGGAATATATGTGTTGAGACAGCTGCATAAATAGTGAAGCTCTGATCTCCTCGAAGAAGTATGAGGCATGACTATTTGCTACAGGGCAGGCAATGTTGTACACCACTTGAGGTGTTTGTGAGGGTGGTAATCTGTCTTTGGGGTTGCTGATTAATTTGTTGGAGTTGGAGTGAAAGCATAAATGGTACTTTTTATTAAAATTTGTACCAAGTTTTTTGTGCAAATTCGGGAAGTATGGAAGTAATAGTCTTTGTTTATCGAGATTAGCTATGTTGTTGTTTATCTAGAGTAAAACTGTCTAATTTTCTTGTCAATAAGGCTTTTAAAAAGGAATCAAATAACTGCTAGAATAATAACTTAAATAAGTAGCTCTATCAAAAACTTTTTTTATTTTCCATAATTTCAATCAATTTACATTTTATTTTTTAACCAGGATTAGAATTTAAAATAGAATATTTCCCATTATTTCATTCTAAAGAAACTTTATTTTTAAAATCATTATTATTCAGCAATGCAAAATGGCAGGTCACCTTTGTCATCTTTTAATGGGATAATATCAATAGCCTTCAATCTTTTTAATATTTTATTTTAGTATGTGGTAAATAACACAAATAATTTTTCTTTTGCAGAAATTGTGAATATAAAAAAAATTATTTAATATGTCTCAAAAAAGAGAAACTCTAAAGTATTCAAATCAATTTTCTTAAATGTAGGCTTTTATAATATTTTTCCCAATTCTTGTCATATTGCATTAGATAAAAATTGGTTTTCTTTCCTACAAGTGATTTAAGTTTAAGTAATTTATTTTGAATATATTTATTATCAAATTATGTTTAATTTATCTAATTTAATTGATTTAAAATATTTAGAAAATATTTTATAAGTAATTTTAATTATTCTATTTTAAATTTTTTCTTTAAGTGGTTTAGCTCAAGATGTCAATTTGCTTATAATAATAAAAAAATATTAACAAGTTTAATTGGTTAGTAAAAAGTTTGAAAAAGAAATGTTAATAAAAGAAACTTAATATAATAAAAGGCCTAATGTTCCATGTATTTCAAATTTGTCTAATTTTGTTTTAAATATTTCTGACTTAAGAATTTTAAGTAAAGGCCCTTCCTTTGTTCTTTTTAACAATAGTAATGAGGGAATTGATTTTATTTCTCCTATCAAATGTTAAAGAAATATTCCATACCATAGTAAAATGTTTCTACAGGTAATTTTGAATAAGCAATTATTTGAAAAGGAAACTATTTTGCATCGAGGCAAATAGATTGTCTAAAAAAAGATTAAAGACCAATGTTATGCTATTAAAAAACAAAGGTGGTGGTGCTGCTTTGCTGAATAATAGTGATTTTAAAAATAAAATTTCTTTAAAATTAAATAATGGGAAATATTCTATTTTAAAAATTCTGAATCTTTTAAGAAAACAAAATCTAAATTGATTAAAATTATGAAAATTATAGAAAGTAAAAAAAAAATTGTGATAGAGCTACTTAAGTTGTTATTCTAGTGATTATTTGTCTCCTAAAGTTTTCTTTAATCTCAAATCTCATAAAGATAATTTTTCTTTAAAGTGTATTTTTGATTTTACAGGGGGGATTTTTTAAAAACTATATTAGGTTAAGTCAATTTTATGTCTCTTCTTCTTTTGAGGCATTTAATAAAATAAATGGATTTATTTCAGAGGATAATTGTGCATTTGGAAGTTTAGATATTGAAAATATATATCGATCAGTTAATAAATTAGTATCAGTGTTTTTCTTTCTAATTTAGGGAAACATCAATAGTTTTCTGCAGATTAAAGTTATTCATGATTTGTTATTGTTATTAGAGGATTCAATGTATTTTATGTGTAATAATGTGTTTTATAAGATTAGGGATTATTTTTTATTGGTTGTTCTGTTTATATTGATTTTAAAAGTACTTGTAATCATTTTTCGGTCCTGATTTAGTTTGTGCTCATGGCCATTTTTAAATCTAAAAACCACAACTGACACATCCAACTGATAAATGTCATAAAAATTGAATAAAATTACTTTATCCTAAGCTAGTACAAATAATATGCCTTATTTTATTAGCAATTTTTTTTTAAAATTTACATTAATAAAATATTTGAAATATGATGGTGCAAAGCTTCGGAATATGCAGAGGGGGAGGATAGTTTGGTAGATCCAAAGGATCGTCCAAAAGATGTAGAAATCTGATCAAACCAAGCTTATAATTTCCAAATACTAAAAGATTATACTATATGCCCAATTCTAATATTAATTTTATTATTGAAGGGTGGGGGGGGGGAGATATTTGATTTTGTTAAAATTTCTAGATTTAAGTATTGATAAGATTAACAATATTTTATTTTGTAGTTATTTTATTATCATAAAAAATATGATAAAGTCTGACAATTATTAACTTTTTATTTATAAGAAAGTTTCTTTATTGAATTTTTGTTATAGGATTAGAAGGCTTAATAATGTAGAAAATAATGCTTATATTCAAAGAAATCAATTTTCTTCTGATTATATTGATTTGGGTTTTAATCATGAATTTATTAGAAATATTATATTTAATACAAAAATCTATAAGCCTGATATTAATAAAAATGTAATTAATAGTGAAAATAAAAAGTTCATTTTTTTACCATTTAAGTTATCAATTTATAGGTTTTGTTTATAAAAATAGTTATTTATTGGGGGGTATAAAAGTTGCTTGGAAAAAAGGCCTCGATGTAAATTCATTATTAAATAGTTCAAAACAGTCGATTGATAATAAATTTACTCCTAGTAAAATTTATAAGATTCCTTGTAGTTGTCATAAAATTTATATAGGTCAAAGTAAATTAAGTCTTAATGAAAAGAGTTAAAGATCATGAGAGCAGAATTAAAAATAGGAATCATAACTAAGCTTTATATATTCTTGAACTGAATACAGGTCATAAAATATTATTAACAATGCAGAGGTTATCTTTTATAAAAAAATAAATTAAAAAGAAGAGTCTAAAAAACTCTGATGATAAATCTTCCTTGAATCTGACAACATCAATCTCATCATATCATTCTTTGATATTAAGAATAGTTGTTTTTTGAAGTGAATTATGGAAAGACTATTTTTGTTTCATATATCTATTGAGGTGATATTTTATGCCATCTCATATATAAATGTATATATATTTAATTTAGTAGTAATTTCATTAATTTATAGTAGAATTTTACAAAAATACATTATCTTATTAAATCAATTAAGTCTTTTGTTTATCTCATGAAGAAATCAGAATTTCAAGTTTGATTTTATAATTCAAAATAAACTAGTGTCTTGAAGTATGTTTTTTCTTTCTTAAAAGCTTTTTTTTTGTGTGTGTGTTTCTTGGAAATAGGTGGGTTGTGGAGGGAAATTAGAGAGGATCGTAATTAATTATTGTTGAAACCCAAGCTAAAAAACGGATTTGTAATTAAAAATATTGTTAAGAGTCAATCAGTTGCATACTGCACTAATTAATCAAGAACTTTTTCTTAAATTAAAAATTCCTGAGGAAGAAAAGGATGGAAAATGACAAAATGTGGCTAAAAATAAACAGAAAAGGTGTGAATCCTGTTCGCAAATAAATTAATTAAAAAGTGCAGAGAGAGATGGAGAAAAGGAAAAAATGTATAATTGTGAAGTTTTCTTTTGTTAGATTAATTAAAATCTTTTTCACTAAAAGTATTACTACATGTTGCTATGAAAATGTTCTCCAGTTAGAGAGCATCAAGGACCTCCCCTCCTGAGGAAAATCATCTCCCAGCTACACCTGGAGTCTCCAGAGTGAATTCCATGTACGGACAGTATGAAGCCAGCCAGCTAGCTGAGGACATGTTCATGAGTCAGAGGACTTAAAGGATTCTCACCAGAAACTATGAACTAGTTTCACACATGGACTGTATTGTCATGGTGCAAATTTAACAATTGATCAACCAGGGGTAATTATGAACTGTTTCTAACGTAAACTTTTATACAATAATTAACATAATATTAACATAGATTCAGTTAGTCAGTTGTGTTTGAAGTATATTGAAAGTTTCAACAATAGAGTATGGGATTATATGAATGGTATTCATCATTTTGTTATGATGTAATTAAAAAGGGGTGGTAGGTTGTTGTAATGTTTTCATTTTTTTTTAACATTATTTATCTTTGTTGTACTCATGCATTTATAGACATTAGTTTCCTGAATGTGAACTGCTCGTTCATGGTCATGGAAAGATGGAGGGTGGGGGGAGTCAGTTAAAATTTCGTTCATAAGCAAGCACATGACACTTATGTCGGAAAAAGTGTACATCAAAATAAAATTGATGGTCGTACGCATACTGTCATTTAATGATCAGTATAAATTATTTAATATTAATGAAGGTAGAGGGTTTGAATAAAATGCAATACAGCTCACTCAATTATTAAATTGCCTAGATGTTCACCCCTATTTGGACAGGTTCTCAGCAATAAAGTTGGGCTGTTGCTGGCCTTAGGATAGTGATGGCATATTTCCTCGGGAAAGATTATAAAAATGTTGAATAATAGTATCATTATAAAATTAGTAAGAGATCGAGTTGAAATTGATCAAACCAGTTCAGAATGCAGTGAGAGGAGGATTGGGAAAGGAAATAATAGTAAAAAAAAATGGGTATAATAAAGATTGTTGAAGCCAAACTTGCATGCCCCTTTTAATAATTTAAATATACTATTAACCGCAACTGGGTCCTCTGGAGAGAAAATATATCATAATTATTAGAGTCCGTGAAAGATTACGCTATAAATGATTTTGTGGCTGTGTTACGTATATAAATAAACACTACAATCATAGAATAATCTTCTCGATCTAGTGCTAGGTTATATGCCTAGTGGTACCCTCAGATTAGCTACCATAATATGTAATCTTGATAATTTTGCGGATCTAATGGTGTTTTGTACCACCACACTATGTTGTTTGCATCTGGTTGGGTTTCAGTTGAGAAAATGTATTTGTTAATAGATGAAACCATGGTCGTGAGAGAATTTTTGTAATATTTTGTTTTTTAGTTAATATTTAAACATTATATGATTTTCTAATCTTTGTAACGACAATTTTATTTCAGATCTTATGTAGGAATAGAAAACATTTAAAAGTGCTCTCTGAAAACCACACACCTACTGCTACCATTGGATTAGTAATATGTATAATCATTGTAGAAAACTGTTAAATTTTAGTTAATATATTTTAATGAAGACACAGAACCACTTATAAAAAAAAAAGATGTACTTTGTAAATGGTGTTAAAATTTATTTTATGAGAATTTATAACATTGATAGAAAAAAAATTAACTGATATATGTGCCTCTTTATTTTCTTATAATAATAATCTATAGCTATTGATTTTATAACAAAAAGATGTTCAGTTATTAGCAGAAAAAAGAATGATATTCACAAGAGATTTTTTTTTTTAAAGCAAGTTCTTAAATATGTAAATTCAGACTAACAGTTGCTGTGTTGCAAATGTCACATTTTCTCCCTAGCATTTAAAAAAATTCAAGACTGATAATAAAAATTAACTAATTTTAAAGCAATCTTTTAGTCTTTGCAACAATTTAATATCTTTTGCATTCATTTACTACCAAAAGTAAAAATGGATATTGTTTATATATATTTCAATAGGAAACTATTAAGTTTTAATTTATTTTTTTAAAAAAATATGTAATTTATTGATAAATTGTATAAAATATTTAAAAAAAAATTAATTAAAAATAATTACGACAACTGCTTACCGAAATCAAAATGGCTTTTTCAAAAATATCCATACGCATAGTTTCCAAAGCAATGCCAATAGCCTGTAAAATACATTATAA
The DNA here is from genome assembly GCA_028023455.1 of Epiperipatus broadwayi. Classification (NCBI taxonomy): domain Eukaryota; kingdom Metazoa; phylum Onychophora; class Udeonychophora; order Euonychophora; family Peripatidae; genus Epiperipatus; species Epiperipatus broadwayi. The sequence continues at coordinate 103,103 of JAQFVV010007164.1, read as the reverse complement.
AAAATAAAACCAATTCATAATAATAAAAAAAGTGAATTTATAAAATTCCTTTCATTATAAATGATAAAAACAATAGACATATGGCAATCACTGATTATTCAATTTTACTAAAACGGCACTAGAGTAGAAAACTGCTCTTATTTTATCATATACTGTGTATGCTGAAAAGATGAATACATTTTATTATTACTTTTGAGTAATTATACTTAATAAAAATGTAAAACAACAGCCTATTCAAAAGAAATACAATCTTAATTACATAACTTATTTTGATAATTCAGAATGTATAAATAAATGAAACATTCAAACAAAATATAAACTGTTTACTAAGAATTTTAAAAATATTATGCATGTGTATAGATTTTTAAAATAGTTTATGTATGTATGCAAACATATATATATATTATAAAGATTTGTATATTTGTAATAAGTGTGGGTGTGCAGTATGAATACACACATAAAATATTTAAATGGAAATTTGTAAACAAAAGTAGTTCTGCAATATTTGTGATAAATAATATGCTTTAAATAAAAAGAATATGTATCATCTTCTTATCTTGCAAACATAAAATGAATTTAAAACACCAAAACATCTCATGATCACCGCTTTATATGCTTACATATGCTGTTAATAAGAGTTCTGAACTCTCCATACAGTAGTGCCACCAAGTGCAAGCTTTTATAATCAATGAATGCAGGAAGGTTTGTGCAGTTCTAGGTGCAGTACTCTCAAATCAAAGGTTCCTCACTGATGAAAGCCACAAGATAGAAATTAGTCTGGGGATGTTGGATGAGTAGGCATTAGATACAGATTTTATACACAAACCTTCCTGCATCCATTGATTATGAAGGCTTGAAATAAATGGTAATACTGTATGGAGAATTTGGTACTCTTATTAACAGCATGTACAAGCATAGGAAATGGTGATCATATGATATTTTGATAGTTGTATATGTATCCTGCCCATAGGATAATGGTTTTTGAAAAACCAAAGACACCAAAATGTATAGAAACTGAGCTGAGTTCAGATCTATATGACTATACGAGTGAATGAACTTGGGTTGGAAACATTATTGAATTTTCATCTTGAACTTATAGCTTTATAATTAACCGAATAGGTAAAAGGTGGCTGCTTGATGGTTGCATTAAATCCTAAGGTCTAGGTGCAGTGTTCTCAAATCCAAGGCCCCTCATTGATGAAAGCCACAAGCTAGAAACTAGTCTGAGAATGTTGGATGAGTAGGTCTTAGATAGAGATTTTACACACAAATCTTACTACATCCATTGATTACAAAGACTTGCTGGCACTACTGTATGAAGATTTTGGTATTATTCTTATAAAATGAATTAATTTATATTTGCTTTTCCAGTTCTTAAAAAGATAGCAAATCTAACAAATTAAATAAATTGCTGTATTGAATAAGTACAATTAGAAGTTTGTTCTAATTAACATTACTTGTTAGATTTGCTGCTAACTTTAAAAAACTGAAAAATAAATGTAAATGGATTCATTTTACATTTACAAAGCAAATCTTCGAATAAAGAATGGTACATTAATGAAAAAGCATGAGGAAAGTTTATCTTTCCCATGTTTATATTTATTATTATAAGCTTGTATTAAATTAATATTTATAATATGTATTTATTCTATTAGCTATTTATTTGCTTCACTTTTACTTTAAAAATAAGATTATATAATATCAGAGTGAATATTATGCTACTTATAAGAATTAAGAAAATTTACAGAAAGCAGTAATAAAATTTTTAATATCTACAAATATTTGATTTGCTTATTAACGTATATCTTTACACTAGTGTATATTTTCTAGAAAAAGACTATAAATGACTATATCACTTTCTATCAAAAGCCAATATTATTTTACTGTCTAAATAACAGTTTAATGTAAAAATAAACTTTTTGTATCCTCAGCCTAAACAAAAAAAACACTTTCTGCTGCATCTAAAGTTATAACATTTTATTCTTAATAAATATGTTAGGTCTAATCATATCTAGTTATGAGCATTTATATAAATATATGCGAATTTCAAAACAAGCATTGCTTGTCATTGACCATTTTAAAATACATGTAAATATAACCTTATTGAGTCTATTCCAAAAAATAAATTATAAATAAAATAAAAAGATTTGTATATAGTAACTTTTGATCTTTTTTCATGAGTGTCATCACTAAAACCATATCTATTCAAAATATATTAGATTCAGAAATATTTACATACATGGCAAGGCAAAATTTATAAAAGTTATCATTTTGGGAAAATCTGCAACTAGTATGCTTGAGATTATGAATAATCTGATCTTTCCTGAATGTTATAAATAATAAGTAGTAAGCAACAAAACACATGGTATTGATAAGAGATTTATATGACGAATTGGACAATTGTGTAAAATTAATGTAGCTCATTCACTTAGATAATGAAATATAGCTATATTCCATGCAATTAATAAAAAAAAAAAATGACAACTTTTATATTGATGAGAATATTAATCATTCTAAGTGATCTTAATTTTGAATAACAAGATCATTATTATTAAAAATATTATCCAGATGTGATTGAAATTTAAGACCAAATATCTATTCTATATACATAAAATGATAAAATGAAACTAAAGAAGTACCAAATGATGCAGTTCATTAAAAATCCCAGCTGGCCACCCTTATAAAATTTTGCTGTGGCACAATTAAATATATGTTTAAAAAAAAGTTACATTTTATAAAATAGTTACAAGCTTATTTAATACAGGAAAAAAATAAAACTTGAATTTCTCCTCATAAACAAACAATACTTTATTATGAACATTTTTGGAAACTTCTTTATAAGATTCTAATATACATATAACTTCACTGTGGATAAAATAAAACTTTTAAGCAGAAACACTGTAGTAAAAAACTATTAATAATTATTTATATAATAGTAAATTTGCTCTAGCCCAATTAATAAAAGTATAAAATGTAGTGGGTATGTGTTAAATATAAATTAAATTTTAAAAAAAAAATATAATCAGCATTTTTTTTTTCTTTTTATCCTTGAAAAAAAAAAAAAGAATGATCAAATTTAATCAATGCTGAAGGTATTGTTCAGAAAAATTAATTTAATGTGCTGTCAATTGAAAATCTTTATTTTCAAAGATTCACAAGTACTTTAAATATTATCAATACATTATCATAGTAAGACAGATTATTGATTTGATAGTTGATCAGTGGGACAGACTGACCTTGGAATGAATTTTCAATAAAGCTTACTTATAAATAAGAAATTGCAAGATCAATAAAATCATACATGGTTTCTTTTTTATTGAAAGAAAAAATCACTGAGCCAATAAGCCCAAAGAATTTAACAGTCATTATATTTCTCCTTACATCATTTGTTAATTTATGTTGGCTCTAAAACATCAAATCCATTATATGTTGTCCAATTTCTATAGCTTTAAATTTGTCAATTAATTAACTTTACTTTTAAAGTCATTCTTATTATTATTCAATCCCAATATAAAAGACAAAAACACAGTTTTTGAATAGAAATTAAATTTATAGTTATTTTTCCATAAAAGCATAACTTTTTCTAACTATACTTGCATTATAGTATAGACTAATATTTTCTATGCTTTTGATATAATTTCCAAAACATATTCACTATGTTATTCCATTTTATGTCAGTACCTTTACTAAAGATTTGAAACTTAGATTATTTTGCCTAATATCAGTAAATGACTAACTTCTTATAATCTGATAAACCCCTTTTTATTTTACATATTTGTTCACCATCTTTGTTTTTTTATTATTGATATCTCCTGCCTCAATACTTACAACTAATTTTACTAATACATTATTCCCACTTTTTATGCTGATGAACTGAGACAAACATTTGTCAAATTCTTTAGAAAAGCCAGTTTTTTTATTCATCTCATTAAGTTCTAAAACCCAATCAAAAACTATCGTATCTATATTACTACAACCCATAAAGTACAAATTATCAAATATTTTCAGATGCCTTCTATATACCTCATTTACAAACCTGACCATTCCATCTCCTCTAGAATTGCTTCATTTGTTATCCATATATCTATATTCAAAACACACCTGCCTAATTCTTTATGAATTCTCTCTAGAATATTAAAAAAAATTTTAAAGAACACATAATGTATCATTATCATATATTAAAGCTAATATTGTAACTCCCTTGTGTACAATTTTTATTATATCATATCTAGTATATGAAAACATGTCTATTTCCTTATCTGCTCTTTTTCCTTTTTTTTTTTTTTTTTACATTATTTATCAATTATATTTCTCAATCACCCAAAAATTTTTTTTGGTTACTTACAATGATTTCGTAAATAATTATATTTATCTGATTAATTCCTTCATATTAATTTTCTTTAAAAAACTAAAACCCTTTGTCTTCTCTTTTTTCTGATATTTATTATCATTTCTTCTATTAAATTATCCATTTTTGGACAAGCCTCCAAAAATACTTCCATTTCTGCTCTATTTTCAGCAGGCACACACACACACACACAAATATATATAGCAGGTATTTACAACAAGTATAGTCATTCCAATTCTGATGAAAAAAAAAAGCAAGAGGAGGGAAAAATTCTGTTCTAGAAATGAGTTTTCTAATGACTATACAAAGCAATCTTAAACCACAAAAATGTCCACATAGAGAACGTGCTGGTCTGTTTTTCTGTTTATTTGATATTTTGGATTTCTGTATTATAAATTCTAATTTCTTCATCAGAAAACTTTATGTCAAATTGTAGCTCTGCAATATATTCTATCACTGCAACATCTTCCCAATGGAACAATCAATATTGTACTTCTTTAAAATGTCTTTGAGATAATTCACTCAATGTCGAAGGAGTTTAGCTTCCCCAGAAAATCATACTCAATTTCACCATTTAACATTTCTATATAAAGCTTGCTTGCAGTAGTTATTTTCTTGTGATGAAATACTCTATCTTTTAATTTCATAAAGGCAGCATCAGCACATTAAAGTCTGTATTGTACCTTAACTTCTAAGTCCATTTTTCTATTTATGAATTACTAAGGTATTTAAACTGGTTTATATTCCCAAGTTGATAACCATCCAAGCTAAAAGTTACTGCAGGGATTTTTCTTCCATCACTGGCTTATAAAAATCTTTGAGTTTTTAACATTAATTAATAAATCAGTCTTTATATATTGCATTCAAAATATAAAGTTAAATAGTCTTTTAAAATGGTAAAAACAGCGCAATCATTAGCATGCTGCAAATCTAGAATCTATAAACATGAAATTCTAGTTTTTGCATTTAATTAATTCAAATTAAAAATTCCACCATCAAATCTTATTGCATCTTGATTCTTGTTTCATTAAACCATCTATAAACAGTTCTAAAGACAACTATCATAAAAATTGAAAACTATGTTGTAACAAATATATATCCTGGATAACAGAAGTTTTCATTTTAATTCAAATTTTCCACCTATAATAATAATTCCTCATCTCATTCCACCATACAGAAATTATATAATATAAATAAATTTTGATGTACAATCAACTACTTTCAAATATCACTTTTGTATTTTTTACATTATTTGGAACTTGTGACCCTTGTGTTAAAAATACAAACACTAATAAATTGTTTTGGTCCTAACTCCCAGATTCATACTCTCTGAAGCCCTTTCACTCATATCACTCAACTTTCTGCTTTCTCAAATTTTTTAATGCTCCAGCTAATTCATTCTCTGCAAATTTATTAATGCCTTTATTATATGTTTTTATAATTCAATTTCATTTTCCCTCATATCTAACTTCTTTCCTAAATTTTAAAATACCTTGCACTCTTTCTTAACAATAAATTTTTTTGTCAATATCAAGTTATTACTCTTTCTATTATATTTCTATCTTTTATATATTTTAATTTTTTTTTTATTTCCTTTGCTTCCATTTTTTTTAATTCCTCTAGTAATTTCTTATTTAATCTCATTATCTTTCTGTCATTATTTTTATTTAAATAATTTTCTTATTTAATCATGATTTCATCTTCATGTTCCTTATGTTTTACAACAGATTTATTTTCATGGCATGGTTTCGTCCTATTATCTACTTTTGGTAATTCTTAAATTTTCTATTACATTTATTCTTATATTTTACTCAAAATTTTACATACTACATTTTTTTACTTATAACACCAATCTTTATAACCAGATCAATCAAATGTCCTATATTTTACTTCAATCTTTTTATCTACTTTTGGTAATTCTTAAATTTTCTCTTACATTTTACTCAAAACTTTACATACCACTTTTTTTACTTCATAACACCAATCTTTATAACCAGATCCATCAAATGTCCTATATTTTCCTTCAAAAATTATGACATTTATTCACTTTATTTTTATCATTTATATTCTTTATATATCTTGCTCTATCGATGGTCGTACGCATACTGTCATTTAATGATCAGTATAAATTATTTAATATTAGTGAAGGTAGAGGCTTTGAGTAAAGTGCAATACAGCTCATTCAATTATTAAATTGCCTAGATGTTCACCCCTATTTGGACAGGTTCTCAACAATAAAGTTGGGCTGTTGCTGGCCTTAGGGTAGTGATGGCATATTTCCTCAGGAAAGATTATAAAAATGTTGAATAATAGTATCATTATAAAATTGATAAGAGATCGAGTTGAAATTGATCGAACCCGTACAGAATGCAGTGAGAGGAGGATTGGGAAAGGAGATAATAATAAAAAAAAAAATGGGTATAATAAAGATTGTTGAAGCCAAACTAGCACGTCTCTTTTAATATTTCTAGCATCTCTACTATAAAAAATTATAATCATTATTTATACGTTTTCTCTATTTTATCAAAAATTTAAACTGCCATTACTTTATTTATTTCATCCACATTTTTTAATACATAATCTATTATATGACTTAAATTATTTCTAGACTAAGTATTTTGTCCATCGTTTGTATATGATAAATTTCTAGTAATCAAATTGCCTTTCTTACAATAAAATTTTAATAATTGATCGTTTTTACTATCATCAATTTCTGAAAAAATGTCTATTCAAATCTTCTATAATTATTATTATACTTCCCTTTTTCTAGGAAATCTGTATATCCAGTTAACATTTCTAAATTCGGCAGTTATATTCCATTACAACTTGTTAACTTCCCATATTTATTATCATTTATCCATGATTTGCTAATTTCATCTGAACTCACATGTAATCCTCAATCATAACAATGTTTAAAAATTTTCTTGACAAACATGCTATATTTTTTATATTCTCAACCCCCCTCCCCCATACTCACATCAAAAAGTTTTCTTTATTCTCTTTCAAATGTCTCCATATCAGCACTTCGTTATTAATTATCTCTTTAAAAAAAGATCACTTTTCTGTCACCTATCCCTTTGCATATTTACATGCATAATTTTAAAATTTTCTTCCTTTTTCATTACCTTTCTAGGTTCTCTTAGTACTTTCTTTCACAACATATTTATATTTGATTGCTACACTTCATTTTCACAATTTATTTCCATCTCATTTTTTTCTGGAAAAAAAAAAATACACTGTTCTATTCTGCATTCTAGTCAATAGTAAATGAATAAATTGCCCTTTGACTTGTTTTATTCAATCTCTATTATTTCTCCATTTAACATTGCTGTGTTTTAAAATCTTCCATTACAAGCTTTCTGATGCATAAAATTTATTATTATACAACATATTTCCTAATACTTTATCAATTGATTTAATAAATATATACCATCATTACTGAAAACTTTATTTTAATGAAAAATCTTAAAATATTGAAAACCAAAATATTATTTTTGTATATTTGTTTAATATATCATTAATAGCCTTCCTTAAATTATATTTGTTATCAAATCTAGGTAATAACTAACATACAGATTCTTGTATTTCAATATTTTTCAAAGCATTAATTCTTTATATTTTTCCATTAGTCTTATAGATCCTACAGATTATTTATATTAATTATAATAAAAAATCTCTTTTACTATTTTATCCTTAATTAGATAAATTCTTGCACTAGGCAAACATATCTGTAAAAAACTCAACTGTTCTATTTAATTTTGCAGAAATCACAGAGAAAAAATTACAGCATATGTATCTGAGATATATTCATTATTAACACTTGCAGAAATACAAAAAAAAGTAATTTAAAAGCATAGCAAATTTAGATTTATTATATTTATAGAATAAAATACATGATTTTCATTTATTTTCATTTTTTAATTTAGGTATTATTAAACAAAGAAATAGAAAAATATAAAGAATAAAAATTTTCAAATAACAGAAACATGAATATTGCTAAAAAAAATACAATCAAAAAATATCTTAACATCATCAGAATCTTCAATAATTGCTTTGTTAAAGGATTTGTAACAGCCATTGCAAACAATATTGCTATGCACAAGGCATAAATACTTTTTCATAACACTTGCAAAAATATTTTAATAAGCAACCCGTTTTGGATGCATTGCAATATCACACACTCTTACAAAACAATATGTATTATAATCAAACTGATGGATTAACATTAATCTCATACAAATGCATAATGGACTATACATTGAACCTATGCACCTGATATATATATATATAAGAATATTTTTTTTAAAAAAGTGTATCTTTCAGATCAACAATAATCTCTGCAAGATTAAAAGTAATATTCCTATGTACTTAAATTACTAAATTATCTGTCAAAATGATTTCATAATTATTCTTTCTCATATTTTATCCCAGCAGTACAAATGTTCTCACTTAAATCTTCTATTATATTATATATTTCATCTTTATATTGTCCATTTATTATTTTTTAATTTGGTTAACTTTACATCTAAAATTTAATTTTCATTTCAATTTCTGTTATATTCTTTTCTAATTTTATTCTTTGCCAAACTGTCTCCACCATCTATCCATTTTTATCTACCTTTTAGAATGATATTTAACATAAGCCCCATTACCCCAATATCTATCAACATTTTCCCCAACAATTGCTACTTCCCTTTTTATATTATCCAAATTGATAAACCATTTTTTTCATCACTTTGCAAATCACTAACATTTCCCAAGTTAATCTTACATAAATGCAATTTTTTATACATAAAAAATATTCACTAATTATATCAAATCAAATTTGATTAACAAAAATGTTTTCTCCTTTAGTCATTACTTAACTCAACTACTATATTTAAAAAAGAAAAGTTGCTGTTAATAACTTTTTCCAAAACAAATTTCTGAAGTTTTTAAAAAAGTTTTCTTGATTTAACTAAATATTAAATCTCCAAAAATAAATATTTATTTTAGTAATTAATTTATATACTTATATTTTCACCAAATTCTCAAAATAAACTTTTAACTTAACAATATGTGCAGATCAAATTATTCAGTCACACATTTTTTAAGATATAGTATCTTATTAAACAACAGTGTTATTGATTATATATAACATTGAATTATCATTATTTACTTCACTAATTTCTCCCTGCTCTAATATTTTATAAATTTCTTTTTTAGAAAATTATAAAATATTCAATAACATCTATCTGAAGTATTAAATAATACAGTTTGAAAAGTTTTCTTACAGCATAAATGCTTAACTTGAAGGAATGCTTTGGAATAGAAAAGACAGATAATTGCAAATTCTCTGCATTTGAACAGAATAATAATCTGAAAGTATTTTCAAGCTGGGCATTAAGTGGGCTTTAGAAAATTCTTTTTTTGTTATTGCTAGATACCATCATATGTGCAGGATTTAATGCAGTGACAAAATAATAAGCTAAACATTTTAGCACTTTTGATTCTCAAATGATTAATGATCTACCAAAAGAATAATGGTGTGATTATTTATCATATATAAATTTACTAATAAATTAGTTTTGATTACAAAAAGTTTAGAAATTGTGGAATACAAATAAAAAGAAATTTGTTTTTTAAAAAAATGCTAAATTTATATCATAAAATTAAAAATAAAATGTTATATTTAATAAAAGTTTATTAACAAAATGGAATGAAAGAAAAATTAACAACTAAAAGCAAGTGTAAATTCTTAATTGAAAAGAAGAATATTGATTACAAATATAATTCTCAATTATTGATACATTATCGAATTTTAATTAGTCAAGAGATCAATCACATAAAAATGACTAACATAACAGTTTTTAAAAAGTGAAAAACTAATATCTCACCCTAATTTCTATTAATGCTAGCTCACAAAATAAGCAAAATACTTTAAAAATATAAATCAGCTTACTTGTTTATATTGTCCATCATCTAAACATCTTTGAAACATTCGATTTACAACTTCCTCCAACCTAGGATCAATGGCTTTGGGTTCTGTGCTGTTCTCATTGACCACCCGTAATTTAATATAATGATCAATGCATTTAGCTAAAATATAGTAAATACTATTAAAAGATTTATAATTGTTATAATATTCTTTAAAAAAAAAAGCACAACTTTAATATTAATGTTATAACAGAATATAGTTAAAATTATGGCTGATAACAGGAAATAATAACATGCTCTAAAAAGTTCATTTATCAGTATCCCTTTATACATCTAGGAAAAATGAATTAGTAATTCCAGTGAAATTTTAAAAAAAAAAAAACATTGTGAAACAATTAATTTAGTATTTGTAATTTAATACAATAAGTTACCAGTAATTTTCTTACAATAGTTAAAATTCTAACAAAGAAAAGATTTAATTGCAAAAAGTTATGTGAAAATTTTCACGTTTTCATCTGATAAACATTTTAGATTTTTTTTTTAAAAAAGAGAGAGGGGGGGAGGGATAACAAATGCAAAAAGAATTGAACCATAATTATTTAAAAAATTCAAAAAAAGGGATTAATAATTATTTCAAAAATATTAAATCGACAACAAAATTAAGTATAAACACTATATATGAGAAAAAGATATTTATATGACAAGATTTTTGGGTAGTGTTTGGTTAGCTGTACTCCAACCGCTAGAGGCACTGTTTCTGTGTAAACCCAGAAATATCCACAGTAGGGGCCAAAAAGCAGAAATGCTTGTTCCAGTCGCTAGGTAGTGCTGTTCACCATGCGTATGCACAGGAACCTTCCACAAGCTAGCTGGTAGCAAAACTGCCCTCGTGGTGGTGCTGGTTGCCATGTGTAAGCCATGTAGCTTACATTGTCTGCTACCAGAAACTACCAAGAACCTAGGTAGCGCTAATTGCTGTAAACACTTCTAGCTTACGTCATCTGCTACCAGCAACTACCAAGATTCTAGCCCACTACATGGTGCTGTTTCTCCACGTTACACACGGAAAAACTGCGTTAGTAATGCTTGCTTGATAGTGTTTATGTACATACTACTTAAAAGATGGATGGCCTATAATGTACAGGTGTGATTAAATTTAGAAGCCACAACTATTTAAATATGCTTTCCCACTTAATATTATTACATTCTATTTCACCAATTAATAAATCGATGTATTTTAAAATTATTTCTTTTTAAAAATTGATCTTTTTTTTTTAATTATTTACTCTAAAAGTGGGTTTTTTTTTTTAAATTAAACAAAAAGTAATTTTTTAATGATAAATTAAAATTGGTTAGAAAATAATAAACTTAATACTAGAAGAAATTTATGAATATTAGATTAAATGATAATAAGATATAACTGCAGATAGAAAAAACAAAATAGGCTAATGAAAATAGTACTATTCATGAAAAAAGCCCTATGGTTTTTAAATAATTAAGGAGTTGATGAAGGAATAAAATTTAAAACAAGATTTAATAAAAGCATTTTAATTTAAGAATTAAAAAAAAAAAGTTCCATTTAGTAATAGAAAAGAAATGTAAAAATTAATTAATTTGTAAACAATCGATCTATATAAAAAAAAAAAGAGAGAGGGGATTACTGTAAAAATAAATTTTAAATGCTAGGCATTAAAAAATGTTGATAGAAAAAGAGTATTTATTGAAGACATAATATTTATAAAAAATTAATAAGAGCATGTTGCACTGAAACTCTGTTGGATAGAAACCGGTGAAAGAAAAAAATACTGACTGAAATTTTAATAAAGAGATTATAAGACAAACAACGTAATATCATAAAGATCTAACATGCCATATCTCTAAAATAATAGCAGTGCTACTGAATGGATATAGATAGTCTTCATTAATGAAGAATCTTAGATTGCAAGAATCCATTTGACAGCCACATATAAATGTAAGCTAAATTTATAACAAACAAAGTAGTTAAGAATACAAGAATAATTAATACCCATTAAAACTCTTTCCTGACATAAACAGTGCTACCATTAATACAGCATGAATCAATTAAAATAAAATTAATTTTTTTAAATAAGATATTGTGAGTGAAAAGTTTTTTGTTTTTTTTTTGCAATTATTACATTTTTATATATATACAATGTTCAAATATCCAATATAAAAAATTATTTGTCCACAATGTTGTTATAGGTGTATATTTAATATAATAATCAATCTAAATAAAATTGAAATAAACAGCCAAATTATATTTACAATTATTTAATTATCAATCCAGCTTTCATCTCTTATTGAGAACTTTTCAAGATATATAGTTTTATACATCACATGACCTATCAATTACATTTCTCCAACTATTGGACATTATTCTATCTTCAACAATACAAATAACATTATACATATAAACATATAAATAAATGACATAAAATCATAAAAATTTAAAAAAAATAAAAATTTTTTAACTATATAAATATGTAAACATATATTTTTATATACCTATATAAATAAATATTCTACTCTCCCCTTTTAGAAATTTATTCACAATTCTACTACAATTTTTAAATCTTCCAATTAATCTAATAATGTCAATTTCCCACCAAAATTTTGCTAGACCTTTAATTATATTTACACATCTATCCAAATTTTTCTGAATGTACAAAGTCTCACAACATATCCTTTTTCGATAATCTTTAACATATTTTATAACTCTAATATTCTTCTCATACTCCATTTTATGGCCAATAACTAAATAATGTATATATGGTCCTGATCTAATATTTCTCCTACTAATTGCTCTACAATGTTCCTTCCCTTTATCACTTATTGTTCATCCAGTCTAGCCTATATTTTACATTTTTCACATTCAATTTTATAAACCAGTCCTTCCTTTACTATTAATAACATTTATCCTATTTGCATTACATAACCATCTATCCAAAGACTTACTATTTTCCCAAGCTAATCTTACATTATTTGGTAATATCTCTTTTACTAACTTCTTATACATTTCCCTTAAATGTGGAATAGACATCCACTTACAATCTTTATATTTATTCTTATCATACTTATTTCTACGAATTATATTTTGATTTCTAAAAATATTTTTAATTATCTTTCTTTAAGTTTTTCATTGATATTCTAGTCTATAAAAACAAAAATGAGAAATAAATACAACTTGAATTAAAAATTCATACAATAAAGCACAGATTGCTTTTGACTATCTTCCAAACTCTACAAATATTTCTATTTGAGTAAGATCTAATATGATAAAGAGAATTTGAAAAAATTGAATAATAAATTGTACCTGTTTTATGTTAGAATAGTTTTCATGAAAAGTAAATATGTGAATAGCCTCTGAAGTTTATCAATAACTTGCAGATTAAATCATAATGAAATTATTAATCAAGAAAAATAACTTGAAGAAAAATCTAAATAGATCTAGAAAAAAATAAAATTTCCTAAAAGAATTTTTCTATTATCATATAATTTTACAAATCAAAATTTTAAATTACAATTTGGCCAGTGAGTACATCAAAGATAAAAGCAATCTGTATATCACTCATAAATAGATTTGGAATACTTCTTGAACTTCAATCATTGCTTACTATTTGTTTATTTTTCTCTTTAGTGCATAGAATTAAAAAAATAATGTAAAAATATGCATTTATTATAAGTTTAAAAAACTTTTCTAGATGGGAAAATGCAAACTTTTTTTGTACTCTTGTGTAATTTAAAATAATGGCCATGCAGCCAAATCTGGGGCTTAAGTTCCATGGATCATAGCTTCTATTATTTTATTTTGAGTGCTCAAATTTCTAATGAACTCCTCTCCTACATTTGATTATTAATACTATTAAGCTTCATAATAAAAAAACACTACTTATTAAAAAAAAATATCCATGAAGGAATTAAATAAATAACTGATGTTATTAAATGGCGACTCAATATTCAACTTGGAAACAGAAATTGTGTTAGAAATTTTAATCGAAAAAATATTTCATGTTTTATACTAAATAAATTTTAAATTATTTCATGTTTATTCATATAAGAATAATAATGAATAAAAAAAATAATTAGCAGATTTTATAACTTTTAAAAGATAAGGGGATAAAAACTATTTACAAATGAAAAAATCAAGACAACCAATAACTATTAAACTGCTCTTTCTATTATGTCTTAAAATCAAAAAAATTTATTGCAATATTAGATTTTAGAAGTAATTATTTCTATATGGGTTGCTTTTGAATCATAAATTCAAGTAGTGTATAAATACTTCTATTTTAGTGGGAACAAATCTATCAAACAGGTTAAAATTTGAACCAAATTAATAATTAAATTTTTTTTTTTTTTTTTTTAAGATGCTTGTAATTTTTTGAAACACTAAAAATAATTATAGTTTATGCCCAAAGCCATCTAACTAGCGAATGGCCAAAAAGTATACCATCCACAATTATAAGATAAAATAAAAATGGTATTATTAATATAAAAAAATGTGCATAATTATAATTCTATAAATTTGCAAATAAAATATGGTTGGTTATATTAAAATCTCTATATTGAAAGACTATACAAGATTAATTTAAACAAAAATACAATTTTAAAATAAAATAAAAACATTTCCCTCCCCTAGATCTAAGATCTATTATCACTATAATAATTAAAAAAAAAAAAAATTCAAATGTGCAAAAAAAAAATAAAAATAATCTTTTTACATATAATATTAAACCTATCAGACAGTACAAATTATGATAATATATCTATGAGACATTAAATTTTCTCTAGTTATGTAAAGCAATACAAAGATTCCAGAATTGCATGATTACCAATAATAGTTTCCACATATTCCGAAGAATCTCCAACATCAAAAAGATGAGCTGCTCCTAAAGCATAGGTCAAACTATCTTCAAATGATCCAAGATGATAATAAACCTTAAAAAACAACAAAATTTAAATATAAGTTAATTAAAAAAATAATAATAATCTGATATATATCAATATAAGACACACTTTAATCTAAGCACTTGTACACTCAGTACTTTTATTTTTGAAATAAATGCAAAGAAGTTTTAACAACTTAATAACAAGTTTATTAGTCAAAATATATATGGGAATTAGTAATACGTTAGTACGTTTAACTAGCAACTTGCTGATTGAACTTCATAATAAATCAGTCTTGATTTCATATGAAAAAGTTCTTTATAGAATTTGACTCTATTACTAAACTTTATTAAAAGTCCTTCATTTCAATCTATTAACTTTCTACATTTGATTTTCACTAACATTTTCGTCAGTATTTATTGTTCAATGACTTCGGGTTTGGCAAACACCTGCTCACTTGGCTATCTCTGACGATCTATCTGGTTTTGACTGTGTCTCTTTTTCTTTTCTCTCTCATTGAAGTTCTGCAGACAATTTTTATAACTGCTGATTTGCATAAATATTTCATTATTATCCTTATGCAAATTAGGATATCCAGATTTACTTGCACTTTGGATAATTTACTTTATTCTGCATTTCATTATTTCTAGAATACTACTTTTATTTATAGAAATCAGATCATGTAGAACTGTTATCTTTAGAAAGGTTCATAATGTTTGTAATGAATAAAATAATATTACTATTCTAATAAATTCAAATCATCAAGCTATCCAAGTCTTTTCAAACTTGTCATGATCAATAAAAATCTATGTATGTCCATAACAACAAAATACTTTTTGATCACCTTTGGCTTTATTTTTTACTTTCTAGAAGTTGATAATAAGCTCTAACTCAATCTGCACGATACTTTCTTCCATCCAATCTGCATTATCATTGACAATTCCATCAAATGTTTTCTGGAATTCTGAATCCCCTATTGGTTTTCTTTCATTCCAAGTATTTATTGTATAAATGAAGCAGTTTTGGAGTCACTTTTCAAATGTAATTATTTTGTAATTGATAAATTAACGTAACGACTATCAATAAGCCTATCTAATTTCAGACTTACTTTAGATGCTACAAGAGCAGCCATTTCTCGATACTTGAAGCCAAGATCTTCATAAAGAACTTCTCTGAAAAAAAAAAAAGTAAAATAAAAATTTATGGAAAACAAATGTAGAAATATTTATAGAATAAAAACAATTGCTTACATTTTCTGCACAGCTTCAGAGATTTCTGGCCAAAACTCATTTACAATCTGATTGAGTTTATCGAGCGCAAAGTGTTTTAACTGAGGCTCAACTTCATCCAAAAGAGAAATAATTCCAGCTGGAAAAGAAAAAATATTTAGTAATGATGAAAAAAAAAGTAATTTAACAATTTTATTTTAAAAACATTCAAATTTCTACCATGAAATAACAAATATATATTACTATCACACAACATATAACCATGCAGAAGAGCATGCACAATCAATATCTTTCGCTGTTCAGGAGAAAATTATGTTTTCTACTCCAATTAATTTGAAAATCAACAATGATGATGCTAATTAAATCTCTATCCAATGTTATCCTAAAATAATTTCTAGTTTATAGTTTTTATCAATGAGAACTTTTGCATATTTTTGAATTTCAAACTAGACTAGTAATAAAGGAAGTCATAGATGGCTACCAGATGAAATCTGCATTAAATCCAAAGAATCCAATTAGAAAATTCTTTGCCGATGAAGACCATAAGTCAGAAAATTGTCTGGCGATATGAAAAAAAACAACATAGGCTAGAGATTTAATAAGCACTACCATCTAGTATCCAGTGATTATTCAAGCTTACTAAAGTGATAGAACTAGAATTGAAAAAAAAAAAAAGTTTCTTTCTGAAAGTAATGTGAAAGCTAAGTTAAAATGATGTTTTTGATTTTATCTTTATCTCTTCATTAATTTTCTGTATAATTTTGTTACTGAAAGAATTTTTTCCTCACTATATAGTAAATGATACAAACCGTATTAAAAAGCCTATATAAGGTAAATTTCTCTCTAGAATTCTTCACGGATAAAAGTTGTACAAAGAGTTTTTCAAATACACTTTAATATTAAAAACAAAAATTTTCAAGTTTCATATAAAATTTAGATAATGGATACACAAACTACTATATCATGAAGCACCATATCAAATCATAATAACACACTATATATTACAAACTGTTTAACACACTATATATTACAAACTGTTTACAGACATAAAAAAAGTTAAATTATTTTTATAAAGTGCAAATAATCTGCTCCAGAATCTTTCTATTAAATCAGATGCATCTATTAACAATTTAATGCCACAAACGAATGTAAAAATTATTAGTGGTAATTCTTCCACTAGTTAAACTGTATACATTAACAGACAAATGTCATTTCTCTATAGTTCATAGATAATGTTGGTAAGTATACAATTGTATTTTATAAATATTAATGTATTATATACTGTTTGCTCAAAGAAGATGGGATATCAAATGAAGCATAAAAATAGAAAGCTTATGATAAGTTTTATTCAATTAGCAGTTCTATTAGTTAATTTTCTTCATTTAAGAAAACAATGCAGAAACATTAACTTTCTAGGCAGCAGTTGTCATCACAGACAACTACTTAAAGCAATATTTATTTATAAATTTACATATCAAAAAAAATGTCAATCATTAGGAAAATATTTCAGTCTCATTAATTTCTAAATATTAGTGAATATATTATTTTAGGTAATTACATTTCTATCGTATTTGATACTTTATATTCAACATCTTAATATCTGAATTTTAGATCTTTTAAAAAATAAAAAAATAAATTGAATTCTAAATCAAAATTATCCCAACTCAATTAGATTTTTATTCAGGGTCTTAGCTATAACTATGCAATTATATTGAGCCGGATAGTTTATCCGATTCAATGATATCATTGTCAAAAATAAAACCAACTTTTATTTCCATTAAATTCTAAAGTTTAAAACTATTTAAAAGTTGTTTATAAGAGTACGTGTATTAACACACATACTCATTTATGTTTAAAATGTCATTTTATTTTTTTTTATAAATTTGATTTCTAAAATAGTTTTCTTTTGCTGCTTCTTTTTTTTTTTATCAAATTAATTAAAAGCAAGCCAACTTTTTAATTGCATTTCTGTTTCTTTTATTTTAATTACAATCCATTTTAGTTTGATTTTAAAAGCGGAGCTTTAATTTTGTGTTGTTGTCTTTCTATAAGATAATCCCTGGTTAGAATTCTTAAGTAAGGTTGAGCAGAAGATGAAGATTTGCCCTGGGTTAAGGCTTATAATTGAAAAACAAGAAAGTTTACATAGGAGATAGAAAGAAGGTATAAATAACTCCAAAAATTTTGGACATTTTAGATTATTGTTCTTGGCTTGACCAAGCTAATTCAGCATCACAGTGAGTGATTCAGCTTCTTATAATTTTACTACTTGTTTTATATTAGCAGGCTGAGCTTCATACTGTGTGGCAGTTTTGACATTTAATTTCTTTTTAAAATTTGCTGTTAATAAATATTATATTCTGCTGCCT
Organism: Epiperipatus broadwayi; assembly: GCA_028023455.1. Lineage (NCBI taxonomy): Eukaryota > Metazoa > Onychophora > Udeonychophora > Euonychophora > Peripatidae > Epiperipatus > Epiperipatus broadwayi. Next base: position 84,333 of record JAQFVV010007164.1, on the reverse strand, counting down.
GTCGATAAGTGGACTTTGTATTATTTACTTTCACAAGATGTCTAAATTCACAGCTATGTGTGTTCAAACCTATAACATGCCTTGCTAACTTACCTAAGGGCAGACTCCTGATTCCAAGCTATTCTTTCGTCAAGCCATGAAAGTCTGAAGTAAAAAGGATCCCGAAATATTCCTCTACACTTGCCACTGTAAAGAAATGAAGACACCTCAAAATCGGAACTTAAAATAAAAGTGCGCACTCTTTGAAAAACTATGTGAACTCTGCTTTACCGTAAGGTAAAATTATTTCTTGTTCTTTCCAGGGTAAATAAATTTCTTTTAATTAAATCTCCGCTCAATCTAAAATAGGTGTGATGTATAAAGTTTTATTAGTTATTTAATTTCATAATTTTTTTTATGTGTTTGCTTTTTTTCTATTTCTAGTGTGTCTTGGAATCTTAGTTTTAAGATTCCAAGTTTGTTTGCAATTTTATTTATCAGGGAGTGTATTGTGAAATTATATTTTATATGCTTAATATGTCTCCTTTTATTTTACTAACTATTGCTAAATGCTTTGGCAGTCTTTCATAAATTTTAGTTTGCTCACCTGTCCCTATTTTAGTGTTCAATATTTAATTTTAAATATGTTTAATTTGCATTTCTTGCAAACCCCAAATCTTTTGGCTGGCAGTTTATCATGTTTGTTATTCTAGTTTTTCTGAAGTTGGAGATTTTGTGTCGTTTCCAGATTACATAAGATCGTAATCATTCTGCAAGTTTTATTGTCTTGTATATAAAATCAACCATAAATTGCATTAAACATTGTACTGTCCTGCCAACAAAATGACGTTCTTGTCTCTACACCTTATTCGGGCCAAGAAATGCTCACCAGCACTGTTTTGTTGATTTCCTACAAGACCGTATTTTTTTTTATATCTCTGAATCAGGAAACTAGAATTGTTGTTCTTTTATAAGTCACCAGCAGGAAGATACTATTAATCCCCTTTTAAATTGTAGGTGATAGAATGTTTCTTTCTGCTAAAGCATTTAATGTTTTAATATTTCAACTCATATACAGTCTCTGACGAATACGCTTATAAAAATCTAGGTCAAACTTTAGTATTTTGTTTGCTAATTTATTTGAACTTTTATTTTTTGCCTTAAATTTATTTGTCAGAGCATGTACTGGGAATTTAGTTTGTAAAGTTACTTGTAATTCTAATTATTTCACTTTCTTGATAAATGCTTGGGCAGACATAACTAATTTTTAATTACTTACCGGTCTCCTATTGAGACTCTTAATTATTATATTCAGCTTAGTTTTGGCCAGTCATTTGGTTGGTGATTCACCTATAATATATGTCTGTTTTCTTTAAATCAGATATTTAATATTTTATTAATTTTAAATCATTTATGCCAGAGTATTTTCTAATTTTACTATTTTGTTAAATTGGAGATTTAAGTTTTCTCCCATTTTATAATTTGTACTCCTTACCATTTTGATGTTCTTGCATTGTAATCAACTGTGGCGATCTTAAATGTGATTGGTCCATGCAGCAGTTCTGCAGACATTATGACATCATTAGTCAATAAGCTAGTGATCGCTCACCTGCACTGGTTTCATTGATTCATGCAAGAAACTTTCATTTGCTTTTCATTTTAGAACTTCTGAATAAGGAAACCTGAATTGCTTAGGTGAATCGCCAGTTGAAGGAAAATCCTTCCCTCCTTTTTAATTCTTTATTAGAAATTTGTCTGTCTGCAGAGCATTGATGTTTAGTTTCTCTTAGCATACACCTGATATAACCGTATTTATTGTGTATAAATCTGTGTGAGTGAAAATTCTATATTACTCTTAATAAAACTTTAAAATTAGTTTAAACTTAATTTTGCTGATGTTTGTCTTAGTGCTTTTATTTCTCAATTGTCTGAACAATATTCACAAGCTCTTGCTATCTCTCTGAGTCTAGTCAGTGCAAACCATCATCATCATCCACTTTTGATAACTATAAACAAATTTTCCAAATATGCAGTGATCTGGTGATGCCCTCCATGATCAGGGGTGGATTGAGTGATCATTACAATATATATATAATCACAATTACCCCAAATCAAAAACTCAACCAGACTAGCCAAGAAAATAAAATCTAAAACCCTACCAATGGTTTCCCTGCTACAAGCAGACTTCTCAAGTGTAAAGAACAAAAAACAACAACATATTTAAATTAAACATTACTCACAATTCCATTTACTTCTCATCCACCCTTAATATTAAAAGAACTTTTAAGTAAGTTAATTGCATGAGAATCATAAATTTTTAATGATAAAGATTCTTTAATTATTTTTATTTCATTTCTCTCAAAGAAGACAACCTTAGCTTTATCAAAATTAAGTGACATGTATCTTTTTCATGGACATACAAAGCAGAACTAAGATATTTATTTCTAACTCTATTTTTATGTATCTTTATTCTTTCATTTAAGCTCAAACTTTTCTTACTTATATATATACCTTCTTAAAAACAAAGGATAATATACACTACTCCAGGAATAGTCTTCCTATCAAAAATTTCCTTTGTATTATTTAATAAATTATTCAAAGTAATACCCCTTTTCCAAGCAATTTTCTTATTTCCAAACAAATTACTATTTTTACATACAATGGCAAAGAAATAAAATCATATTTTTCTTTATCCTTTATATCATTACAAATATTACTATTAAACATCAGAGCATCCAACACTCAAATAATCTTTATAAAATTGACTTTTCTAAAACAAAGCTACCCACCAGAATTATTTAATCTCTTATTTCTATAACAATAATTTCTTAAAGCAACTACTTTATGAGATACAGATTGATAGTTATCAGGATTAATTATAGACCTTAACTCTATACTTTTAACATAATGACTACATACTAAACAATTAGTTTTTACATTGCTAATAACCAATAGATCTAAAAATCTTAATTTAACAAAATCTAACCCCCTCCTTGATCAAAACAATTAAATTCATTTACCAATAGCTTCAATATATCATTCTCAACTACAAACAAACAATCATCCATATTATAACAGTCGTGAAAGAGTGATCATTATCCAGTCTTACCGTATCTGCTGTACAGGGCACCATTAGGACATTTGAACCTAGAAAATTTATAGAGTAGGCAGATACACGCTGTTAAAACTCCAACTTTTATTTTATTGACTGTTTGCCCTTGCTACTAGCTCATGGAGTAGCAGAGATTTAAAACATTTATTAAATATATTTCTTTTAATAAAAAATAATAAAAACAATCACTGTCAGTACTAATAACACAAAAAGATTTTATTCATGTATATATATATATATGTGACGACACACAAACTTGAAAAATAATTATGTAAAAAAAAATTGTTTGTTTCATTATTATTTACTATTATTTTTATTTGTTTTAACTTTTATTTTTAATCTTAGAAATGTTGAGCATAGATGAGCTACCCAGACAACGCACTTAAAAGACTTTCAAACATTTGATTCCAGGCTAAAAGTCCGCAGTCACACCAACGCTCACTTCCAGATATATATCAGCAACCAATGCAATGTGAACATGTTAGCAAAGAATCACGCTGACAGGAATGTGCATCTGAACAGCGAAATATTATTTGAAACGTGACCTTCGTCAGTACAGGAATTTACATCTGTCTGGCAAAGGAATCATGCATGTAATATAATAAAAGAATAACGCTTCATATGGATGGGAGAACGGTCTATCTTGCCGTGCTTAACCTCCCAATCCATAGAGCTGGAATGGATCAATGGCGCAGGAAATGTCTGCGTCCATTTCAATGGTATGACTACCTCTTTGGGGTCATGCATTTAGTTGGACTCATCGCCCTATGTGTTAACACACTTCACATTACATTTATGTAAACATCCAAATATCTCTCCACCAGCATTGACACAACTACGAAACAAATAGTCCGAAATCAAAACCCCCTTTAAAACTAACATATTTAAACAAGTCTAGCAGCCATCTACACTCAAGTAACATTTAAATCATTTTATTAATTTAATTCTAAAAAAAAAAAATCTTTAGTTTAAGATTTTAAAATCATTTTAAGATGACATATTATATTTAACTTATTTTACTACAAATACTACTTGACCTATTTTTTTTCTCCTTTAAATTCAATAATGCACAAATAACGATATATGTTTCTATTTTTAAATTTAAGTTTGCAATCACAAACCCCTACCCTATTATAAATAGATCTTATTAAGCATGAATAAAAAAAAAAAAACAATACATATTTTAAGAGATTATGTGGAAAACTTTAGCTATAACTTTTTAACATTGCAAGATTTAAAAATATAAGAAATAAAGTTCAGTTTTGCTCCAGAGAGAAAGTTTATAGTTCATTTTTAGAAACAAATAAAGTTCGAAGATTTTAAATTTAAGAGTTTATATTTAGTTTTATCATTTATAAATTTATACCTTCCTTTGTCCGTGACGAAGATCTAATTTACGCAAGGGCTATTTCTTGCGGACAATGACGATTTATGAAGACTTATGACGCTTTATGAAGACGGATCCAGTGGTTCGATCCTGGGATCCGTGGAGATGAAAGCTGCCTTCAGCCGGCCAAACCGAAGGGAGCACGATAAAACTGATTATATTTTTGGTGACGGCGATAATAGCTTTTTAAATTTTTATTTCTACTTTCAGCAAAGACGAATGAATTTAAATTTTTAATTTTTCTAATCTCGAACTCACGATTTCTTTTGGATTTTTCTTTTTATAGTCCTCAGCCACCTTATCTCTGGAATGCACAGATCCATCAAACATATTTCATATCTATATTTCATTGGTTCATTGAGTTTGTCGCCAAGTAGACATTGGGTTTGTGGCTAAGTAGATTTTGAGTATTCCACTGAGATCTGTGTCTATATCTTTGGGCGGGAAAAGCAAGTCTTTTGTTTCTATTCCTCGACTCTTATCTCTTTCGTAATCATCTTTTCAATGGTCATTTTGCCCTAAGGATCTGTTTGTAATTTTTATTTTTAAAATTAAAAACTCTCTTCGCTATTTTTTTTTTCAAAATCAAAAGGTTTTTATTATATTTTATTTAAAGATTAGAATCTTTGCTTCGATTCTATAATGTTTTTAAATCTTATTTTATTTCAATATTTAAATCAAACATATTAATAAATTAATAATTCGTTATTTGTGCATTTTGAACGTTTGTTCTTTTAATTCAGTATTAGATATTTACAAAAAAGTTAAGTATTAAAATTTAAATGTAACGCAAATATATATCCCGTTACAATATATCTAACAAATAACTTTAAATATAAACAATTCTTTTTAATAATAATTTCCTCTTCTATATAATTAATATCAATATATTAATATATAAGAATAAAAATAATATAATAATTAACTATTATATACAGTCTTTCAATCTGCAGAAATACTTTCAGTTAATTCCTTAATCCTCCTCAACTGTTGTTAAATTCAAAAAACAGTGGAAGCAAACATCATCAACTCAAATCCCATGAGCAGCTTGTTTATTAATTATATTCATTTTATTTCTATTTATTAAAACTGCTTCCTTAATTTTTCTTTTATTATGGTTTCTCTCATCTGTGTAACACTTTCAATATGAAACTTACATTTATATTCAGTTCATGATCCAAGAAAACTGAAGCATTCATTAAATCATTATTATTTTTACTTTTCACACGCTTGTATAACAATTCATGCTCCTTAATCTTTTCATCAATACTGCATCTCGATTCATTTATATATGATAACTTACCACAAAAAATTTAATATACAACATTACTTTTCTGCTTGACAGGTATGACATTTTTAGAATTATTTACTAACTTATTAACGTTATTTGTAACACAAAATGAAACATTATAATAGTTTTTAATTAATGAACATTTTATTTGTATTATATTTATTGTGATGAAAAAAATTCTAAAACGTATGAACAATGATAAGGAGACCACATTGTCTCATGAATTATAAATATTTCCTTGTTGGATGAACATAATATAATGGAAAAGTAATAAAGACTGCCAAAATGTAATACTACAATAAATACTGTTCACTGAATAGCTTGCATATTTGGGTAATCATGAATATAATAGAAAATATTATAATTGAACAGGTCAAGCTAGTCTGCAAGTGCCTCATAGATAGCAACCACATATAATAAATAAAATCGTGAACCAAGTAGTTTTCTCCACTTATGCACTAAACATTTGGGCACTCTAAAATATATTACATAAATGATGCACTTAGGCAATGAAAATATATAACTAAAATAGATAAATAAATATGATGATTAACAAATGGCTCTATGGCAGTTTAAATTTATATTTACAATGGACTCATAAATTTTGCAAGGTGCCAATGATCCAGAGAATGAGTATCTTGCTCGGCAAAAAAGATACAATTCAATAATTCGTTACTTATTTGATGATAAAATATAGTATGGGATGTACAATGAATTATCTTAATTGTAAAATAAATTGTGTAATAAAATACTTTTATAATGATTGATGCAATAGGCAAATCAAAATACTTAGGGTAATAATAATACTATATAAATTTATTGAAATAAGCATTAATTCATTGAGGTGGCAAAATAAAGATCATAAATCTAATTTACCAAATGCAATCTAATATCCTATCATTTATTTTTATAATTTATCCCTCCCTTTTCTTTTTAACATTGCATTTTTTAAACACTGGCTTGTGATCATGTAATTCTCTTCTAAATCTAATAAGGCATTGTTATGATTCAACAATAATTTAAACAAAATATTTCATTTTTTTAATTTAATAAATAAATGGTTTATTTATTTCAGATTTATTCAAACAATAAATATTTTTTTAGATATATGACTTTACTTGTTTTATTTAGTTATTATATACTACAAGGAAACTATAGACTGGGGAATGTAAAATAAAGTAGTTAACATGTTTCTCTGGGCATATTTGCTGAGAGTTTCTTGACTTCGTTTAAGAAGCTACAGTACATTAACATCACATCCCATTTTTAATAAAAAAAAATAAAAAAACTATCCAAAACAACATAAGATCATCATGACCAATTGAACATTCTACGAATAACTCCTGGTTAATTAAAATGAAATTATCACAACAATGAAGTCAATGATTACGTACAATTGTCTTGTACCTTTTTTAAAAAACATTCTACAATTAACAAAATAAATATCCTACAATTAAAATCATTAGCATTCTTACATTTCATTCTAATTGGATATTTGAAAAATAAATCTATAGTATATTTCTGATAAATATTGATTCTTTATATCAGATAAAACCATGAATAGGTTTTGCAATAAACTATATGGTATTTTCTAAATCACTAATCTTACAAATCCAACACATATTACTGGTTTTACATGATAATTGAGACATTCTTGTCCTCAGTCAAGGTATCTACATTCATGACTGTATACTTCATAATAAAACCATTTAGATTTTAAAGATGTTACCTCTAATGACAAATTTTATATCTATCAACACTATTTAAGCTTGTGATGAAATTTCCTTTGAAAGAAAGCTGTTCATTTACTTTGGATTGCATCGCATCTAAACTAATATAATATGAATGACCTCACTTTATGTGAGTTTTCAAACTTTGAACCTCTTTTCTATCTTTTCTACAACTTTGCTACCTGTCTATTATTTGTTGATAATCATTTAATTTACCTTCTAAAACATTGTTTTTATTTTGGTATTCTAACCTGTACTTTTCAATATTAGTTTCGATGTTCCGGGTCCAACTTTGTCCCTCTTTTATATTCTAACTTATTAATTTTTATTTGCAATTGACCTTAAGTTTCTTCTATGTTACTCTCTAGTTCATTAAACTTAACTTTCAAGCTATGTATTTGCTCTTGACCAATTTTTATTTCATGAATTAACTCTGTATGCACATGCTTGATCTCTTGTTTCAATCTATTCTCTAATTGATATTGATTCTTTTCTATCTTCATGATTAATATTTCCTGGTCTTGTTTCAATTCTTGATTCGTGTCACATTTTTCTTGCTTTTATTTAATTTCTACCATCAAACTCTGCAACATTGCCATATATATTCATTTTGTACAATTTTTGATGTGAAAGAGACATTAGTATCTTTTTTTCCCTGTTCTAACATATCTAACCCTTTTTCATTTTTCATCATTTATATCAGATTTGTATTTATGATTTTATTTTAGCAAAGAAAATAACATGACTTTCCTCCTCCTCAATTGGATACCTCAGACAAACAAAATGAACAACTTGTTTTCTCCACTATATTTTATATGCTGAATCCTACAAATCAGTTAAACTCATATAATATACTCTTTTAATATAAAATGCTGCAATAACATCCCCTCTCAATAGTGACTGATTTACCTATGCACAATATATTATTACCCCAAACTAGTTTGTATAAATTTATTTATTTATTTTTTTAAAATTCAACTTATATTGTGTACAACATAGTGTAAATTTCATGACTATGCTATAAAGACTATATTATCAACAAATTCAAATAGTGAGCACAAATGTTTTCCATTTATTTTTCAAAATAACTTGGATATAGATACCTGCAATAAAATAAGCTAGCTTCAAATACTTTTCATTATTTATTTTACAGTTGCTTCATGAGAACTTATTTTAATAGGAATGAGGTAATATTCCTTTGGCATTTTACCAACATATAGCACATATCTAGTGCTTTGAAGTCACAAGCATAAACTCTTATTTTTATTATTATATGGCAAGTTCAGGCATCATCATCTGGTACTTTGACTTACATGCCCTTTTTTAGCATATTTATAAAACATTTTATTTATAAAGCACTTCACAACTTTGCTATTTCTCAACTCATATATTCTTACACTTCTATTTTTCAGAAAACAATTTGACAACCCATTCTAAATTCAAACTCTTAACAAAACACAACTAGAAATTTAAAATGTATTATATACTGAATCATTAAACTGTTTAATCTAACACTAGTACACACAAAAACAGCTGATATTATGATTAATCAAATATTTTAATTCTATCTATCTATTATTATTACACTTTAAATCTCTCAAGGGTCATGAATAAATAAATACTCAAGCATTGTAGGGCAGCCAAAATGTGAAGGAAAATATTTAAAACATGTGAACAATGCTCAGGAGGCAACATTGTCACATAAATAATATTTCCTTGTTGGATGAGTAAAATGTAAAGGAAAACTAACAAAGACTGCCAAAATGTAAAACTAAAATAAATACTGTTCACTGAATACTTGCATATTTGGGTAATCAAGAATATAATAAAATATAATTGAGCAGATCTAGCTGACCTGCAAGTACCCCATAGATTTGGGCAACGACATATAATAAATAAAATCACAACCTAAGTGGTTTCTTCCCTTATGCTCTAAATATTTGGGCACTCTAAAATATATAATTAAAACAGATAAATATGCTAATTCACAAATGGCTCTATAGAAATTTAAATTTATATTTACAATGGTCTCATGAATTTTGTAAGACACCAATGGTCCAGAGAATGCTTGGCAAAGAAGATACAATTCAATAAATGTTTTATTTGATAATATAGTATAGTATGAGATGTACAATGAATTATCTTAATAGTAAAATAAATTGTCATAAAATAATTTTATAATGATTGATGCAATAGGCAAATCAAAGTACTTAGGTTAAATATAATACTGTATAAATTTATTGAAATAAGCATTAACTCATTGAGGTGGCAAAATAAAGATTATAAATCTAATTTACCAAATGAAATCTAATATCCTATCATGTATTTTTATAATTTATCCCTCCCTTTTCTTTTTAACATTGCAATTAATAGATGTGATATACATTTTATAATATTAAAGCATAGTCTAAAAGAGTTAAAGATAAACTTTTTCAACAAAGTAATAAAAATTTTTAATCTTATTACTTTTTTAAAGTAAAACTTATCCAACAGCATTAATTTAAAGAAAGATTTTTTTTTTAGCATCTGTTATCACAGTTTTGCATATATATTTCAGCTGATATTGCATTATTTAAGTTATATTTCCTTTGGTACCTTTTTTGTTAGCAAAAACACAAACATAGGGATCCATAAGCAATCTGAATCATTAGATGTTTTCCATTATTCCTGTTGATATTACAATCCATAGTGAATCCAATGATCCTATCTATATGGCAGTCAGCATAGTATTTGTGATATCTATTTCATTTTAATCATAAAGATAGCAAATAAAAAATAGCTCATGCCCTCTTCAAGTTGTTTTACTCACAATGCACATTTCCTGATATATGTCCTGAATATATTTATAAAAGTAAAGTAAAATAAATACAAATTTTTAAGCAAAAGAAAGTCTCGTCTTGTTTTTAAAATTGTTTCTGTAGCTATGACAATACAAAATGCAGCCTTGTCCTTTTTTTTAAACAGTGTCTTGTGATCATGTGATTCTCTTCTGATTCTAATAAAGCATTGTTATCATTCAACAATAATTTAAATAAAATATTTCATTTTTTAAATTTAATAAATAAATGGCTAATTTATTTCAGATTTTTTCAAAACAATTAATATATATTTTTAAATATATGATCTTCAATTGTTTTCTTTATTTAGTTATTTATACACAAAAAAACTAGTGGCAACATGTGTACATCACAATATATATATATACACACATGCAGACAAAGATTGACAAGCAAGTAGGTGGTGAAGGAAACAAGTATGCAAATAAACCTTCATTATAATTATTTTCAAACATTAACAATACCTTATCAATCAAATTTGTTTCAGCTCTTCTGATCCCTAAGTTTATCATATCTAATGAATCTCTATTTCATTGATCCTTGTACTATGTGGTATTTTGATATCTCTTAGAATCGACAATAGGACTTCTGTTATCCAACTGACATATCTTCTTGCAATATGTCTTGTTCAGCTCCATTTCAAAGCATTCAATCCATATTTAGTTCTATTATTAATTTCATCAAGATAATTTCAATTATTAAATTATTTTATTTTGTAATAAAAGCATTATTATTCTGAAAACAAATATTTAAAACCCAGATGCCAATTAATTTTTATTTTCTTTATTTTGGGCATTTTAATTCAGAAATATACAATCATAGTACCATTCTTATATTTTAATAGATTTTTGACAAAAATTCTACTTTCACACATATTCATGATTTAGGTTTATCTATATATAAATCAGAGGATAATGTGCTTGATAGATCTCTGTCATATATAGTCACTGAGAAGAGATTTTCCAGAGAAAGAAAGTTGAAACAAAAGATTGTCCAATGTTAATAAAAGTTAATTTTTAATATAGAATGCAATAATTAGGAATAAATTAAATTTAGTTCCATATAATTAATAGAAGTCACAAGTCTTCAGTAACATGAGATTGGGTAATCCAATATAAATAAAGACTGTAGTCATATCACTAAAGACTACAAAATGGTAGTAGACCAAGCTAAGATAACATTAATTTTTTTTTTTATTATAGAAAAATATTTTTATTTTGCTTCAGGATCTATTTGGTGGCTATTAATAATGGCCTAATGACTACAATTTTATCTTAGCTGAAGTATCACATTAAATAATCTAAAAATTAATAGTAAAGCAAATAAAAATATGTTACCAAGAACAAAAAACTTTAATGCTATCTTAGTTGCACTACTACCATTTGTCATTAAATATAAAAATATACATTTAAATACTAAATCTTACTTTTACTGAAAATTCATCTTCAGTAACTTTAGTACTTGAATTTCTTATGGAATGTCTTATTTGATAAAAATGAAAAAAAAATCTATAGATGAATCTTCCATTAATGAAAACTTTATTATCTTATGTGCCCCTCAATATTACCTGAATTTTTTGTTTAATCACTGTCAAACCAGCCCTATTAAGATTATTTACTGTTTTACATTTAGATTTCATGCTGTATTCAAGTTGTATGGCTGAGAAAGATTTTACACCATCTATAAGAGAACTAAGCCATTTTACATCCTTGAGACAATATGTTAAGTAAATTTTTAACTTAAAATACCCTCTATGCAAAACCACAAAAGCTTTCAACTGCATATATTTCAATGCAATGAAAATTATATAAATATGACTCTCAGTTCAGTGATTAAAAATTATATTCAAAAGAACAAGACTTAATATTACTTATTTATGAATACTGTCAGATATCTATTGAGATGTTATTTTCTGCCATCTCATATATACGTGTATATATATTTAATTTAATAAAATTGTCTGTAGATATAGTAAGAATTTAAAATAATATTTGTTTTAAAATCAGTTTTAAATATTTTTTTTATCTCACAGAAATCAGGATTTCTTTGATTAATTTATTTAAATCAATTATAACTCAAAATAAAATAGTATTTTGAGTTATGATTTTTTTTCTTAAAAGTTTTTTTTGTATGTTTCTTGGAAAAATATAAGTTGGGGGTAGAGAGATTTGCAATTACTCTATTGTTAAAACTCAAGGTGTAAAATGTATTTGTAATTAAAAATATTGCTAGAGTCTTTTTTTTTTCACTAATTGATCAAGAACTTTTCTGTTAATTAAAAATGTCACAAGAATAAAAAGACAGAAATTGTAAGTGACAAAATATAGCTAAAAATAAGCCACAAAGTATGAATCCTGTTCACAGAAAAACGTATAAATTAGGGAGTTTTCTTTTGTTCAGAAATTCAGAACTTTTTCTTTAAAAGTGTTAATATCCATCGCTATGAAAATGTTCTCTGGATAGAGGACATTGAGGACTTCCCTCACAGAAAAAACCGTCTCCCAGCCACACCTGGAACTGCCAGTGATTTCCAACTAAGAAAGGATGAAGCCAGCTAGTTAGCTGAGGATGTGTTCAGAAGTCAGAGGATTCACATTAGCAGTTATAGACTAAGATCATGTATGGATAGTACACTCTTGGTGAAAGATTAAACAGATGCTTGATCCAGATAAAGATGAACAGCTGTTTAAATGAACTTTTATTCTAATTAGCATGATAGCAACCTAGACTCCATTACCTGGATCCAATGTATATTAAAAGTTTCACAACAATAAAGTTTGGGATAGTTAACAAGCATATATAATGCTGTTTTCATTGAATTAAAAAAGGGGGCATGGTGTTATATTACTTAGTTTTATCCATTTGATTATGAATATTTTTCATTTATTTTTTATTATATTCAAACATTTGTTTAGGTTAGATTCCCAAAATATTAACTAATCGATCTTGAAAGACAAATACGGGTTAGGGGTACATATCAGTTAAAAATTCCACCGATAAGCAGGTACCTGGAAATTTATGCTGGAATCAGCAGTTTGTAAAAGTAAAAATCGATAGTCATAAACAAATAAGTGGAAACTTACACCATCCATTAATGATAAAAATGTGGAATGTAGAGGGTTTGAATTAAGTGCAATACTGCCCACTCTTACAGTAAGTCGCCTTAAAGTTCACACCTATTTGGACAGTCTCCATAATAAACTTAGGCCTTTGTCATTTGTAGAATTTGTGTGGCACATGTTCCATCGGAAAAAAAGGTATAAAATGTTAAATAATTGGATCGTATTAAAATGATAATGAATCGAGTTAAAAAATATTACGCTGGCATTTTGTTTTAATATTTGATTGAATTAGTTGGGAGTGCTACGAAGGGAGAATTGAGAATGCAGTTAGTAATGAAAACGAGTATAATAAACATTTTTAAAACCATACTTAACCTTTTAAGCGGCTGGTACTTTAATGGCCAAGTGAGGTAAAAGTGTAAACTTTTAATTGGTCAAGACACAAACTCAACTGTCAAAATATATTCATATTTTAATATTATATTCACTTTAGATTCATTTGTAAAAAGTATATTAATAATTTGTCAGGTTATGAAAATTAACGAAAGTTTTTTCTAAAATAAATTTCTATTTATTTATTTCAAAAATATTCGATAGCGGCAAATTTAAAAACAAAAATTAGCAACCAATTAAAAAGAGTTGCTGACATAGTTGATTTCTTTCTCAGTTTTACGTTACGGAAAAATATTTTTCTAAAATAATTTATAATTTGTCAAAAAATACTTCTAAAATGGTCTAAAACATTTGTTTATTATTTTCGAAATGAAAATCGTAGCGTTTTTCTTTCTTCACGTGGTTTTCTGTCCTTGACATCCAATCAGAATGTCCTTGATGGCTAAGAGCCAATCACCATCAAACTTTCTTCTTTATTAAACATTTATTGAGTTTTATTGATTTTTTACTTGTAAAATACTTCAAGAGAGGACAGCATCTTACAGAACTTTTTATAATCTTTCCAATGATGGTAAAATCTTTACCGTAGCATTAAAAATGACGGAATTTCAGTGACTTCAAGCGGACGCGTGTCAACTCATAAAAAACACGCTAAAGATTAAGTGTCTTTGTTATTAATTTAATTATAACATTAACAGCTATTGTGTCCTCTAATAAAAACATAAATTTTAATTATTAGACCATGTAAGATTGCGCCTTGAATTATTATGTGACCATAATACGTAAAGAAATTACGCTACAATCGTTCAAGAATCTTCTCAATCTATTACTAGGCTATATGTCTAGTGGCACCCTAATACTGGTTATATAATTTGGGTAATCTTTGAAATTTTGCAGTCATAGTGATGTTTTATAATGTCACACTATCAAGAAAATAAATAAGTAGGTAGGGCAATAATTCAGTTTTTTATATTACCATATTAAATAAGTGCAAACCATAAAAATCAACAATCAGGATGGGATACTTCTAAGCTTGTCAAGTGCATAGTATCTTATAGCTTTATAACAAAACCTTTAAGCTAAACAAATCTTAACTTTCAAATATATATTTTTTAAATTATGTCTATCCTGTAATTGGACATTAATATATATATTGTACTGGGTTCGATCCGTTGAAAGATCTTACTTACAGTGCAAGCTTGGTTTAGTTGGTTACAAGCTTATTTATAATAGATTTATAACCTTATTTAATTATAAATATTAAGTGAGCGAACCGGCACGTTCAAGCGAAATGGAAAATATTATTGATAGCTTTAGTTGTCAACAATACCCACGATCAGATCGAGCTATGCAACACATAACACGATCACATTTCCAGATCATGGTCCACCTCGGCTGCTAGATTCAAACCCCTACTATCCAAACACTTTGTTCAGAATAAACCCCAGGCACCAGCTAGTCTAAGACTAACACGTTCAGACAGTAGGCTCATAATCCAGCGCTTGAAAAATCCCTCAACTAGCTCAGCTACTTGTAAACAATAACAAAATATAGTTTCAATTAGTGGTGAAAAGAATTGACCAACAAATAAAGATTTAAGTTTATAAAGACGATTTATTTTAATTAACATTGATTAACTAATTTTAATATTTCATCAATCTAATATAATACACGCACATTTTAAATTAACACACTATAATATATTATGAGAAAGCATTAAATAATATTTGAAATACAAAATACAATGAAATCAATATATACGAACGCATGAACACACAACATTTTAAACACACATATTAACAGTTCATTTATGTATGCTATAGAGTTCTTGAACTTGACTCTTGGAGCTTTACGAATGCATGTCTACTTTAGAAAGAAGAAAAATGTTATTACCTAGGATTTTCAACGTGGATACTTCTTGCTGTTTGCTGCTCCTAATGAAGTATTTCTAACCGGTTAGATTTGAAGTTTTCTTGCAGAGATTTGATACTGATTATTCCGAGGCATTTTCTTTAAGACAATTAGATATTGAGCGGCTTCAGGTTGTTACGCAAACATCACTTTTTTCGAGGTTTTAACACTGCATTCTTGATTCTGATATATCTCACTGATAGATTGTACTGAATTGTTACCTCAAATGCAACTAACTCGACTCAGACTCAACTCAAACTCGACTATCTGTCCGATAAAAAACTGGACTATTTATTAATAGGACATGTTGTCCTTTTTGATATTCTCCAGAAATATCTGTTCTCGAAATTCCTTTGATAATCTTTTAATTACATGTTTTTGGAGATCGTTTAATTAGTAGCCATGCAAACGTGTTGTTTTTATATTTCTAATTAGTAGCCACTGCTGGGTGTTTTTTAATTTTTTAACTTTCATTTATTTTTTAATATTTAATTTTAATATTTATTTTCATGGGTTTTTCAATATAATTTTAACACGCACATATACACACCTTTATTATATATTTTATTAACAAGCTTACATTTACGCCCATGTATAATTTATTCTAATAAACTCGAATGAAAAGAGATTTATATTTTTAAACTTTACATTACATTTTAACTATGAAACTTTTAGTTTGTTTCTACAGGAAACTTCCCCTCCCCCTTTTAATTAATTAATTGTAACTTTTATTTCAAGAACTCTTAAACTTTTAACTATTTATTTTAACATTTTCTTTTACGAAAAATTTTTTATTTTAATAATTTTTTTAAACAAAATTATTATGTGCTAACACAATATTGGTACAATATATATATATAGAATAACACAGTATAAAATTGCTATTATAAATTACTGAAGCTAGAAAAAAAAAGCATCTATATAAATGCTTAAAAAACAATAATTAATAATGTTAGAAATTAATATGAAAAGAAAATGTTTTATTTTCATTGTAACTGTTTCTTTTATTGAGTTATTTATATTTACACAAATAAATATTTAAACAGATTATTTAATGATAATTGATGAATTGTATTAATATTAAAAAAAACTTCATTAGATGTTTAATATCCTCTTCAGTGCAGAATATATATATGAACATATTATAGAACCCTATCGCAACACCTAGAATTTAATTTTTTAGCAAAATTATGTATACATCTGGGTCTCGTTTTACGCGGATTTATTAAACGCGATTTTGAAGTTACGCAATTCATGCTTCTTCAGAAGTTGAACTCCGATAATGTGCTATTACTTTAAATAATAAATTTCGTGCACTTATGTCATATTGAAAGTAATAGCACATTATTGAAATTCGACTTTCATCTTAGTGATTTCAATATTTTCAGCGCTTTATAATAGTACGATTTTATGCAATAATGAAATTAAAATCATGATTTCCACATTTTATGTATACACACATTAAATTTTACAAGATTATAATGTAAATTTGTTCAAACCTTGTGCGTGTTAATTTTGCATTTTAAATCACATTCTGTTTTTGCTTTTTAAAAAAGAACGTAATCAATTATTAATCATTTAGTGTCCGCAAGTTTATTTTTAAAAGGGGAGTAATAGCAGTGGGCACAATTAAATTTGACAATTAAAAATTAAAATCTGATTTTTGATCGTAATTAACAATTTAAAAATTACTTAAGGCGACCTGAAATTAATGTGAAACGAAATTTGATTTTTAAACGGAATTGAAAATTAAAAAATTAAAGACAAAAATAAGAATTTAATTTTTAGTTGTTAGTTTTAATTAAATTTTTTCCAGCAGTGTAGAAAAAGATAATGAAACAAAAGTGGAACCTGTTCATTTCACTGCAAAAATGATTCGAGAAGGTCTTCAACTTTCTAATCAGTTGGTAAATTATTTTCTTATTAATGACACTAATCACGAATGTGCTCTTAAATTCAAACGAGAGCTAAATGGTTGTATGTCTGGATATCGCGAGTTTCATAAACAATTAATAAAATCATCATCTCAAAGATTAATTACTAATTACATTGTCACTAGAAAACCATTAACACAACATGAGAGTGAAGTTGGGGCTAGTTGTATTTCCTCTTGTGAAGAATCTGATTTTTTACCAGTTTGCAAACGAACCTGTTTGTCGGCAAATAGTGATAATAATTAAAACGTGTATAAAAAAATGTAAATTACTGTACTGTAAATTATGCATAAAAATATATTGTTTTGAATAAAATTAAATATTATAGTTAAAAAAAGTTTGTCTTGTATCAATTTTTTTCAAATTTGAAATGTTTTATTAGTCATATTTTATTTCCTTTTTTTTTTTGCGCGAATTTTAAAGTAATTTTATGTTGGTGCTTTGCTTTTATGCGATTTTTGAAAAATCACAGTCCGTATATCCCTTTTTCAAGGTAAGTTACGTCTATTTTTGTGCGATTTCTTTTGCACGTGTTTTCTGATGAACCTATCTATCGCGTAAAACAAGACCCAGGTGTATATTGTGAGGGTAGCTCAAGATCGCACCCATAACCAACCATAGCCATCTGAAATAGTGGATTGTTTTTTTCTTTAATTAGCATGTAAAGATCAAATAAATAATGTTTTGCTAGAGCACTTTTAAAAAAATATAAATGCTTAATTAGTTATAACAGTGTACTAATTGTATATTAAGTGCTGGAAATGATGGGTAATTTACAGTAAAAAAACACATATATATTAGTAATAAAATTTTATTGTTTAAGAAAATATAAACCTTGATTAAAAAATTGTACATATTTATATATATGTTGACCATTGTATTGTATTGATTATATTAAATATAGGCAATGACTTAATCATTGAAAAAGCAATTATAGCAGTAAAAAAATAAATCAAGTATTGTAATAACTAACTAAATATGAAAGAGATGATGATGATGATGATAATAATAATAATAATAATATTCTGTTATTTATTTTATTTTTTAAAATGAATTGATAGTAAAAATATTTTAAAAATACAACAATAGGAACGCGCTAGGTTTAAACAATGGGAATAACGCTGGTATAAAAATGAAAACTATTAAAAATCATTCTTCTATCTTATTCTGCATTTTAACATGAGAAGTCGTTTTATTGGAGCAATTATTTTAATATTTTTCTGCAAAATGGACATTTTTTAAAGCAGCGTCTCAACAAATTTAAATGTTTTTCTATTTATTTGCCATTCTGAAAAAAAGTAAAGGAAGTAAATAGAACATTCGGTTGTCGTCGATGAGCCACCATATCCCACTGGATGGCGCTGTTTTCGTGCTAAAACACATAAAAATGCCGTCTCCGCAGCCAACACGTTCGAAACCGTGTTTTCTATAATACAACTTTTTTGTTGTACTACAGATTGCAGGCCGCTATGTCGTATCGCAGTACAGCATGTATGTTTACGCAGCAAATACATTTTCCCAATTCGCACAGTTTATCAAATGGTTACGGCTTGGGGAGAGGGTGTGTTTCTTTGAATTCAATGGAAATGTTATTTTCATTGGATTTTTTTTTATTTTAAAGTATTGAAATGTTCAGATTTTGTAAAGTAATAATTAACAGACTTTTTACACAGTAGTGTATTGAAGTTTTAAGTAATAAATGTTGACGAGATATATGTATAAAGTGAATTGAAATTAGGTAACGCGTCAAGTAACGTACTGTTCGTAACATTTCCACGAGACATTTTAAGATTGTACCGTGTGTATATTTTTGAAATAAAAAAGAGCGTTAACACAAAAATATCCAGTAAAAAAAATACAATTGTACAGTTTTTTTAAATGTCATAAAAAGCATATATTATAAACATTTTATATATATATTGTCGTTGTTTAAAAAAGTTTTAGTTTCTTTCTTTTCTCCGACTACTGTTATACTTTGTTGAATATAGTTTACGTTTATTGTTATCATTTATTTTATAGATGTTAGTAAAAAAAAATATTTACAAAAATACGATTTTGATATTTTTTATTTTAACCGTAAACCTAACCCTAAAACTAACCCTAAACTAACCCTAAAACTAACCCTAAACCTAACCGTAACAACTTTTACTTTTAGTTGTCATTCTATTTGAAATAAAAAATAGCGGTAAACAACAAAAAAAAAAGCCGTAATCCCAGTAAAAAAATCTCCGATAGAAAATTGATTTTTCTAATAAAAAGAAAACTAAAAAAGACTAATCAAATTGTAATTTGTTTATTTTATTTTAAACAGAGCAATGCTTAATGGTTATTTTATTTTACATTTATTATTATCATTTAATTTGTATACGTTAATAAAAAATAATATTTAAAATTAAATAATATTTAAAAAAGACGATTTTCTTTTGTTTTTATTTTCGCATTACAAAAAACACATCAAAATGATTATAATTAACGGCCCGTGAATGATCATATTTTATAGTTTAAGCATGATAACTGCACCATCCAGTGGGATATGGTTGCTCATCGACGACAACCGAACATTCTTATTCTAATTCCATAATCAGATAAGTTAAAATAATTTATCAATTTAAATTTAAAAAAAAAAAGTATTATGATTTTTTTTTAAAAGAAACTAAAAAAGAAATTAGAACGGTTTGTTCAGTTTAAAGTTTGTAAGTTTATATAGCGCAATATCACAACCAGTAAATAGATGTATTCTGTCTGTAAATATATTTTTATGAAATGCAAACCACATATATATTTATATAAACCTGTGTATATAGTTAAAATATGACATACATTGGCTAGAACGATTGTCTTCAGATGGAGCATTTTTATCCACTATGGCCATGTAAAAATTAATATTAACTGTCTAAAATTTAAGTGCCTGATAAGCTGGATCCATGCAAGATGGAAATCTACGGGAGGATTAACACAAAACTACCCACTGCCAACTTAAATTCAGAATGTGCTATATAGAATCAATCAGGAGTCCTCAGTATCTATAATGAAAAAAATGCATAAATTGTAAAAACTATTTATGTAAAAAGGACTCTGAAAAATGATGATACCTGTCATATCGATTCATGAAATATTGTAAAATTATGTTTTATTTTCTTTTGTATAGATTTGTATTTATTATTATTATTATTATCTCGATCTTATATTTGGGAAGTACTAAAGATAATTCTACATGGAACAGTCCAACATAAGTAAGTATCAAGAGAGTAGGGGGAGGGGAGTTTGAAAAGTCTTTTTCTTTTTGTTTTTAATAAAATCTAGGTAATTTACTTTCTGTCAAAATACTTGATTTTCGTCTATGAATATGAAATTGAGTTCCCAAACAGAATTCTTAAACAGTAAGTTTTTCTCTTTTAAAGTCACTGAAATAACCAATGCCACCACATGACATGACTATTTATATTATATGTCTTACTAATAATTCTTAAGATCTCTATAATGAATAAATGATTAATGCTTTTAAATTAATATTCTTTATAATTTTTTGTTCTATCATATCATGTGTTGTTTTATTATTATATTTTTCCACACTTAAAGCTGCATACTGCATCTGGAGTTGCATTTAAATTTTCATTGAGTTAGCAATCTCACTTTTAATTAATAATTTTTTCATTATTTTGGATATATAGATGTCTATATTATGGGTGTCTATTGTGAAAATTAAGGGTAAATAGTTTTAAATTGTTTAATTAGCAAAATGATAGACACTCATCATAGACATAAAAGTTATAAATACAGCGGAATGTATCCAAATAATTTATTTGCACATGTAAATATATATATTTTTTTAATTTTCTTTTCTATATTGAGTGATAATTTGTTTTATATTTAGAATATATTTTTTTTTGTAAATAAATATTATGAAGTTTTGTTAATTGACAAGGTCTCTGTAGTTTTGTTGATCCAGCAATTACATTCGATCCAGCATTTACATTCAATCCTATAACCAATGTTTTACACATGCACGTAGATAAGCATGAGAGAAATTTGTTAAATAAAGGTTATTTCTTACTAATAGATAAGTTATTTTAGTTGTTGATTAACAGTTTGCATAAGTACATCCTTGTTAAGAGAGTCGAATGCGAATTCTTCCTGAGTTCGAATATCTGAGGCAACGGTTTTGAAAAATAGTGGTGAGATGTTAGATGAACTGATTTAAATTACATGTAGATTTGATGGATAATGCTTAGGCTAGTCTATTAAAGATAGATGTAATCACGAGTCAGGTACTTCGTGTTATCTCTAGCATCCTACATGAAGACCATAGGTCTGACAATAGTTTTTGAGTATTTTTTTATGTCACCGGATGATAAAGAACATTAATTAATAAATTAAAGCATTTAATATGTTGCATTCCAAAATATTAAGTATATTATTTAAACCACCTTTTTTGTAACTGATAAAAATAACAATCATTAGCATATTGGAGATCCAAAATCTAAGAAGATGAAATTCATGCTTTTGCTTTTAATCAATCAAATTAAAAATCCCATCATTAACCTTCTGTCATGATTCTGTCTCATTAAACTACCTATAAACAATTTCAAATGCAGCTATCATAAAAACTGTAAACAATATTGGAATAGTACAAATCCTTATTTAACACCACTTTCATTTCAAATTTCTCAGACTTTCCACTTACAAAATATTATATGATCATTATTTCTTTATGCTTACATAAACTGTTAAAAAACTAATATTTTTTTTACTCCACCCAATAGTACCACTCAGTGCAAACTCCAATAACCAGTAGACACTAGAAGGTCCACACTACAATCTCCCATCAGTATCTTCCCATCCAATATCCATGACCAGTCTCTAGCCCATGCTCTTCACCAGTGAGAAGTCCTAGTTTTGAGAGCACTTTATCTGGATTCTTAGATCCAATGTACAACTCTCCAGTATCCACTGTTTATGTTTTGATTAACTAGAAAGCCATCAGTCCAAAGTGAAAACACAACAATGTTTTCAATTCAAGCTAAAAATGCCTGTATAATCATACAGAATTCATACATTTTGGTGTCTACAGACATTACCAGGCTTTAAGAATCAGGAAATAAACTAATGTATATATATTCAATAAAATAATGTAACCATTACACATCCCCATTTATAATGTCAAGCTAAATCGTGAAGAACATAAGCTATTCCCAATGAAGAACATTAGTCCATGCAAATTTTACAGAAACAAAGTAAGAAATCATGTAATAATAATTTATTTGTAAGTTTACTTCTTAATTGATGTACAATTTAATTTCTTTACAGAGTATAATTGGTTGTCGTCGAATAGCTACTATATCCCACTGGATGGCGCAGTTTTCACGCTTAAGCTATAAAATACGATCATTCCCGGGCTGTTAATTATAATCATTTTGATGTGTTTTTTGTAATGCGAAAATAAAAACAAAAGAAACTCGTCTTTTTTAAATATTATTTAATTTTAAATATTATTTTTTATTAACGTATACAAATTAAAAGATGATAATAAATGTAAAATAAAATAAACAAATTGCAATTTGATTAGTCTTTTTTAGTTTGCTTTCTATTAGAAAAATCAATTTTCTATCGGAGATTTTTTTACTGGGGTTACGGCTTTTTTTGTTGTTGTTGTTTACTGCTAGTTTTTATTTCAAATAGAATGACAACTAAAAGTAAAACTTGTTACAGTTAGGTTTAGGGTTAGTTTTAGGGTTAGGATTAGGGTTAGTTTTAGGGTTAGGATTAGGGTTAGTTTTAGGGTTATTGTTCTGTTGTTTGTAATGCTAAAATAAAAAATATCAAAATCGTATTTTTGCAAACATTTTTTTTTACTAACATCTATAAAATAAATGATAACAATAAACGTAAACTATATTCAACAAAGTCTAAAGTAGTCGGAGAAAAGAAAGAAACTAAAACTTTTTTAAACAATGACAAATATATATATATAATGTTTATATGTTTCTTATGACATTTAAAAAAAAAACGGGGAAAATTCTACTTTTCTTACGTGATATTTGTGTTAACGCTCCTTTTTATTTCAAATATATACACACCGTACAACTTCTTTGACTCATTATCTACTTCCAATTCACTTTATACATATATCTCGTCAACATTTACTACTTAAAACTTCAATACCCTACGGTATAAAAAGTGTTAATTATTACTTTACAAAATCAGAACATTTCAATACTTTAAAATAAAAAAAAATCAAATGAAAACAACATTTCCATCCAATTCAAAAAAACACACCCTCTCCAAAGCCGTAACCATTTTATAAACTGTGCAATATTCGGAAAATGTATTTGCTGCGTAAAACATGCATGCTGTACTGTGACGCGACATAGCGGCCTGCAATCTGTAGCACAACAAAAAAGTTGTATTATAGAAAATGCAGGTTCGAAAGTGTCGGCCGCGGAATCAGCATTTTTGTGTTTTAGCGCAAAAACAGCGCCATCCAGTGGGATATAGGGCTCATCGACGAATACCATATAATTATTAATGGTTATATAATTTATTTCTTTAACAAAGTTTTTTAATACTGTAACCAGATAGGCTACATAGCACACAATAATATAGGGTGTGTGCATATAAATTGTACCAATATTGAAATTGGCACATATTAGTTTATCTAAAAAAATTATTAAAATAATCTTTCATAAAAGAAAAACGTAAAATTAAATGTTGAAGAGTTTATTACAGTTTGTTTTTGAAAAGATAAGAGTCAAATAGTTTTCTATCATTAGTTTTTGAAAGAAAGTTAGAAAATAATTGATTAAAAGGTGGGAGGGGGAGTTTCGTTAGAAAAAGTTAAACTAAAAGTTTTATAAAGGGAAGAAAACAGTTTTCTTATTAGTATTCGTAAAATATAAATAATTTAAAGTTTAAAAAAAAATACAAATCTCTTTTCATTCGAATTAAAGAAAAAATAATCTTAGAACTAGTAAAATATACGTGTATATATATATGTGCGATTGTCAATAATAGAATAAATGTATGCGTAATAAATGTTATTATAAATAAATGAAAGGTAAAGAAGATTATCATTAAAAAACACGGCAATGGCTATTAATTAAAATATAAAACAACACGTTTTGCTTGGCTATTACTAATTAAACAATTTCCAAAAACATAAGATTATCAATGGAATTTCGACAACAGATATTGCCGGAAGATATTACAAGGACGGCATGTCGCAGGTATAAATAGACTTTTTTTTATCGAACAGTTAGTGGAGTTCAGAAATTAATTGAGTCAGTTAAGTCAAGAGAGGACAATCAGTTGAGTTAATTGTCTCCAGACACAAAATGCCATGCTGAGCAGCTTTTGGGAACACACGTCTTTCTCCAGCCTTAGTCAAATAAGATCAGCAATATCTGCCCGTGAAATAATGTCAGCGTAACATCTTAGAAAATCTCCATCAGTATCTAATTGTCTCCAATAGTAATAATCGTGAATAATAAGGAAACTCATCAAGGAAACATCCCAGCCGGCTGGAAGTATTCGTAATGGAAGAAAACAAAGTTCTAAATCAACATTCAAAATCCTAGATAAAACATTTGCTTATTTTTGTTTATACCATAATAGCCATTGCATTAAAATTCATAAAGCCTCCAGAGACAAGTAATATGAACTCTATAATCATGCATAAAATGAAATATTGATGTGTGTGTTTGTGAATGTTAGATAATTTATCAATGTCAAATATTATTTATGCTTTCATAAGATATATATTATAATGTGTTAATTTAAAATGTGTGGGTGTTATATTAGTAAAAAAAATTATAAAGATGTTTAAATTTAGTAAATTAATGTTAGTTAATAAATTGTCTTAAAATTTAAACTCTATTTGTCGGTCAATTCTTTTTATCAATTCCTTCTACCAATTCTTTTATTAATTCTGTCACCATTAATTATGTATAATCTGTTAGTGATTACAAACAGCTGAGCTAGCCATGGATATTTAGGCGTTGAATTAGTGGCCATTGCTCAAAGTGCGTTATTTATTCATTCTTGAACAGATAGCTAGTGCCCGTGTTTATACACAAACAAAAAAAAGTGCTTTGCTCGTGGTGTTGAACCCAACAGCCGAGAAGAAGCTATGTCCTGGAAATGTAATGCTAATTATATATTTTATAGTTATCGTTTGGACATATATATTCTCCGAATATGTTCTTCTCTGCCTAAGAGGCCGGTGTTCGAAAGCCCCATATTCGAACCCAGTACAATATATATATATATAATAAAGAAAAAGTAGAAATAAACACAGACATAAATTTTTGTAGATATTTTTCTACATTTCCTGGAATAATAATGACTGTCAAGAGTTAAATAACTCTGATTTACAATAAAATTTTATTATAAATTAAACTTTTAAAAAGGTGTGAATGAATATAAATATTGGTAGTGTTATTATTCTGATTTTGAAATTTAAAAACAATTGTGGTATTTTTGAAATTTTTTAATTAATTGAACAAAATTTCTATTAGAAATCCCTTAAGTGAAAACATGTATATCACACTTTGACAAAAATTTCAAGTTTGTTTTAAAGGAATTAGAGAGATTAAAAAAAACTCTTGTTGTCAATCAAGCTATTATTATCACCTCAAATGATGCTATATAAGGGCTGATAAAAATATCAAATGCAGTCTGGATGGTGATTTTTGAAAAGAGCAGTTGGCAACATATAGCTAACTGTAAAGTTGGTTATAATATTTTGCTGCAGGTTGTTGAAATTTGCAGCAGTTGGTGTTAGCTAGATAGAGAGATGGCTGGCAGATTTATACAGAGCTCCCATGAGATATAGTTGAAGGCAGGAGATCCAGCAGCAGTCCATTGATTCATGATAGTGGAGTTTAAATTCCCTTAAGAGAAAAGGGTCATCTTCCAGTAGTAAAATTCATGATACAAATGTGTTCTACAAGGCAGCTGCTTGCCTGGAACAATCTTAGACAGAAGGGAGACCAGCTACAGACCAACATTTTACATGGATTATATTTTTCCTGATAATGACAATCAACAAAACCAAACTTACCAAGAAAAATCTTCCAGCTTGCCCAGGAAACCCCAGCTTGCTGAAGAAGTAATTATATGTATGATAACGTATTTAAAGGCAGAGAAGCACAGATAAACGTATATACAGTTAGTAGTGAGTAGCATTATATATGATAATGAAATTTTAAATAATTTCCTTAGTAAAATGACATTTTTATAACCGATATATAAAATAAAATGATATTACTTTAAAATCGTTTATTAAAGAAAAAAAAAAAAGTTTAAATTTATACTTTATAATTTAGAAATAAAAAAAACGCTATAATTAACAGTCATGAAAAAGATTTCTAAAAATCTTTTAGACTAGAAAAAAGAGACATTTTAAATCAATCAACTATCAAAAATTTGATAGTTCTTATTTTAAAAAAAAGACTATATTCAGCAAAGAGAAATAAATTGCGAAAATAATCTTTAATATTTTTATTGTGATAAATACAAATGTTATGTAGATAAATTAATATTAAACAAGTCTGTGTAAATTATGTGTGTTTCAGTAAACCTAGTATGTAAAATTTATATCATTTAACTGAAACTTTAATCATTTATTGTATTTTTTATATAACTTAAGATTTTGGTAATTATTTTGTAACAAATCAAATATGTTCAGAAATCACATGCACACACATATGTGTGCATATATAGATCAATGCTTATTAAATAGAACACATATGAAATAAAACAATATGGGAATAATATATTTGTGGTGACAGAAGAAAGAAAGATAAAAGGGATGGATAATGCCAGGCTGTTATGACCCTTTGTGGAAGTAGCTGATGGAAAAAATTGTAGTGATATGTGAATTTTTACTTTTCATGGGCTACTTGGATACGTTGTGTTCATGATGCTCCAAAATATATTCTCAGCACTATCCAGACATAGGGATAGAGGTCTGAGTAGTCCAGGGAGAATAGGCCTGGGGTCCAAAAATAGATAAGCCCCTAAGACTTTGCACGATGATGAGCAGGGCTGGCCCAGTGTCAAAAGTATTCCCTGGCTATATAATGGATAATTTCTCTAGGTACAGCAGTGGTAGTGCTTAAATTTGAGGTACTTTCTTGCAATGTCATGATGCATTCATGATGCGCTGGTAGTCTATGCTTGAGCATATACTTATCCTAACATGGGGAGCTGCAATTCATGTATTCACTTTTTCCTATCTCACCTTGCTTACTTCATCAGCATTATTTAAACAAGCAGAAAGACATTTTTAAAGTGAAACAAACAAACAAATAATTTTGCCTGGATTTAAAAAAATGAAAAAAAGTAAAGAATAGATGATTCTATAATTTAAATTTAAAAACGTTGATAATTAATCAACAAGTATTTGTCAAAAATTGATTATACTTCGTTTTAAAGAAAAAAAATAGAACTTATAAACTGATAACTAATTTTAAATTATATCTATCTTTTGTTTATACACACGTATATGTGTGAAATTCATATGTTTTCCAAATGGAATCAATTAGGAAAATATAATATTATTATTGTAACAAATTAAAATAGGACATATATGTAAAATTTAATCATGTCATTATTGAATATCAATTGAAATATAATTGTATGTTATATATCACGCATCTGTGCACATATATATAGTAACTTGAATTTTGTATATTAATCACATTATGTAAATCACAATATGATAATTTGAAATTTTGTATAGTAATCAAAATCAGAAAGCCTAATTTTTATAGACCTTAATTTCAATTTTTTATTTTTATTATTATTAAACTTGTATTCAACTGTTAAAAATTGTATTGCATCATCTCTTGGTCACATACAACAATAGTTTATATTCTCTGAGCTAGATTTGAGCACAGGGTAATTATATAAATGGGGATGTATATTTAGTACTTTAGACGCATTCCAGTATGACCTTGTCCTGTTTTTGGCATGAGGATTATATTCTTCAAAGCTCCTGCACTACATTTTATTTTAATTTAGTCTTAATAGAAATTAAGTTTATAGTTGGCCAGTACTTTGATGGTACTAAGTGGCCAGAGCATTGATGATGATCAGCATGTTTAATATTCTAACATTATTGTTTAGATTTTCTGGTTATTTATTCTAATGGATTAGCACTTAAATGGTGCATCCAAGTTATGTTTAAATAATTGCCTAGGCAGGCAAAGGCTCAATAGCTAGCCTGGTCTACAAAAGATCCATATCCGAACCAGTCACAAGATTGACTGTTGATTTATATTTTTTATTGCTCAAATCCAGCCACAAGCTGGACTACTGATTTTATTATATTTTATTGAGGA
The DNA here is from genome assembly GCA_028023455.1 of Epiperipatus broadwayi. NCBI lineage: Eukaryota > Metazoa > Onychophora > Udeonychophora > Euonychophora > Peripatidae > Epiperipatus > Epiperipatus broadwayi. Next base: position 55,355 of record JAQFVV010007164.1, on the reverse strand, counting down.
TCATTCATGCCAATGAATGGTGTTTTGAGTAGTACTCATACTTACTTAGAGACTGATTTTTACTTTTTGATAATGCTGGTTGATATATGATTGATAAATAGTTATTTTAGTTAAGTAGGGATTGACTGATGTCTCAGAGATCTCCTGCTCCCTTAAATATATCTTATTTATATATACTTTTGTAAATTTCCAAATTTTGTTTACTTGGGGTTGATGATGATTTCCGTCACCCCAGATACAACCACCTTCTTTTCATCATTCCTATCACTCCATCCCATTACAATATGTATACATCATAGTATTAATATATTCAAATAATATAACATATTCACTTAACTATATCTTCAATAAACTTAAAATATAATTCTACATATGTATGAATTAATAAATACAAACATTTCTTTGAAACCCACCCCCCCCCCCACCCCCGTTGCCTATTACACAAATATATGCTCTATAAGGGATAGACATCAATAGTATCTTTATCACAATAACAAGGAATGGTCTTTTTTGATCCTAATCTTAAACATAGTTGTTTACATAATAATAACTATAAAGGGATGGCCTTTTGATCCCAACTCTAACTGAATAAACCTTCTTTACAATAATTATAAGGAGTTGCCTTTTGGTCCTAAATCCAATTTAATACAACTACAATTTATACAGGGATGATTCATTCTGAAATTGATGCCCAACTCATTAAACTCATAGGAATGTATCAAAATAGATGCAAACATATGTAAACTATTAAACATTGAACAAACAACTGTGTATATATAAATCCATCTACATAAAATCCAATTTTCAGTGATCAAATATAAGTTTAACTATGAATGAATGAGACTAATGAAAATAATTATATCGTTAATTATGGTTGAGACTTAGGCAATTTATATGTGTTCATTGCACTTGCATGATTATCATTATTTCCTTATCTTTTCCTCTTATTAACAACATATAGAATTCATTAGCTTAACATATATGTGATATATATATATATATTTTTTAAAAAAATAATTTTATTAAGAAGAGAGAAATTATTACAAATTCATTTCTTTCTTTTTTTAAACTGACAGTTTTTTTCAAAGGTACAAATCAGACTTTAAATATAAGAATCATCCAAAACAAAATAATTATCCTTTACTTTTTTTGACAAACATTAAAATTTCCATTTAGGGTAATAATATAGCCTTGTAATCTCTAGCTGCCATTTAAATAAGCGCTAATTCTTCATTTTGGTCTGAGTTATTCAAAGTATTATTTACAAGTGTTCCAGATTAGATCTAGTTAAGTGTTAGTAATGTTCTTCCTTTTTATTCACAAAGCATAAGTAGATGACTTGTGGGATTTGAAAGAAGTAATATCCCAGTCTGCTTAAAAGAAAAGAAAAATTGATTCTTATATTTAAAAAATAGTTTCTTTTTTGAACTTCACTTTAGTTCTTTTTTTTTGTTAAAACCAAATATGCATATCATTTTGCTTAGATGAAAAAAAAAATATTTTTTTAAATTGAAATGAATAATGGATTGTTCATTTCAATATATAATACATGTTATAACAATATATTTTTGATGACTATGAATAGGGTGCAACTTCATTGAAAATATACTAGGTTTATTAAAATAAATATTAAATATATTTTATATTATATAAATATATGTATATACCATGCATATAACTGAAATATAGACTTATTACATACCTGTATCAATATATGTAATATATAGGCTATATAAGCACAGACTTCACATGACCCACCCACTCACCATTCTATCTCATATCACCGATACACACTGAACACATATATGTCAAGAAGATAAATAATCACCAATATATGTATTTCATGCTAAACCAGCAATCATCAAGTGATCCAGATTATCATCTCCACTCATATATGCAATAAGTGCTCAGATATATATTAAGATAGCCAATCTTCATACTTTAACGGACAGGCTTCAATCCACTCCACACTCCAACCGTCCATCCAATTGAAAATCTGATGATGGAACGCTCAAAGGCCACCCTGAGGTAGAGATTCTCATCATACCCATGTTGATCTAAAGTCAATCTGGCTTCTCGTGTACAGGACATAATCCATTTAATACATATATGAGCAATGGGCAGATATCTCTACTATGTAATAATTGAAATACAGGCTTATTATATACCCATATCAATTTTTGTAATATATAGGGTATATGAGCACAGACTTTCACATGACCCAACCTTCTCCATTCTATCTCATCTCATAACACTGATACACTTTGAACACATATATGTCGAAAAGATAAATAATCACTAATACATGTATTTCATGCTAAACCAGCAATCATCAATTGGTCCAGATTATTATCTCCACACATGTATGCAATAAGTCATAAATACCCCATCAAGTGGCATGTGTGTATAATCAACCAGTACCCATAATAGCGTCAACTCTGGCAATATTTCAAAGAGTGATAGACTAGTTGGCAAAAGAATTGAGAGCGATTCCATATTTTGAAGATTTCATAATAATAGGAAAGATTTAGATCAACTAAGCAAATTTACAAGGAAACGGTGATATTTAATAAACCAGGCAATAGAATACACCCAGATAAGTGTAGATTTCGAGTAAAAAAAATTAATTTCCTGGATATTAAAATAACAAATGAGGGTACATTTCCATTAAAAAATGAAATAAAAGCAATCCAGAATACTTCCTGTCAGCAATTAAGAGATTTGCAGACATTTCTGGGTCTTATTGGACATTATTAACAATTTATTAGTTATAAATTGGAAATGGCCAAACCTCTGTAAAAATTATTAGTTAAAAAGGCTCAGTGGAAATAGGGGAAAACACATATATAAGGATTTGAGGGATTAAAAAATATACTAATGAAGACTAAAGTACTAGTATATTATGATCAAGCAAAAGAACAGATTTTAATGAAATGAATCATCACTAGGACAAGAGCAGTGCTATCATTAGAGATAACTTAGAGAAAGATTTCCCAGTCACATTTGCATCATAAACCCATCACAAAGAGTGCATAACCACGCATAAATTGATAGAGGCTTTAACTCTAATAGCAGGAGTAAAAAAAGTTCCATCAATATGTGTACAGTAGACAATTTATATTCAAAACAGACCATAATCTGTTATTAGGGATATTTGATTTCGAGAAGGGAATATCAATGCATACATCTCTGAAGATTATAAGATGGATAAACTTTCTTAGTGCATATACCTTTAAATTAATTCACATGAAAAAAAAATGTATTCCACATATGGACACAATTAGCATACTCCCAGACATATTAGATGTTATAGATAGAAAAGAGTTGGCTATAAATTTATTGAACAGTGAATGTATTAATAGCTCTATCATTACAAAGTGGACAGATTATAATGGGTATAGAGTTTTACAAAAATGAATTCACAAAAAGATGGCCATGGTTCAGATGATCAATAGTACATTAGGCAATTTGGCAGGGATAAAATGATATTATCAATGCAGAAAAATTGCATTAAATGGGATTTGAGAGTATTGATTCTATCTCAGGCCAGAGCCAAAGTAATATATTTATTACATAGTGGTCATCCAGGCATAATAAGAATGAAAATGCTAGTTCATTCATATGTGTGGTAGTAGAAATAGAAAAGGATATAGAGAAAGTATATTCAGCAATGCCATAAGTGTAAATTAATGTTAAATTTACCCTTCCTCCCAAAACTAGTGATGTTGCTTGGCCAGAAGTTATATGACCATAGCAAAAAAGTCCCATAGACCACACATCCTTGGAAAAATATTTCTAGTGATTTGCAAAGCCCATAGCAAATGGTTAGAAATATATATAGTAAATAATCGCACTCGCAATGTGCATTTGCAACGTTCGGCATTCTAGAGGTGATTGTTTTTGGATAAAAGAACAACATTCATATCTAGTCAATCTAAAAGGTTTTGTGAGAGAAACATAATACAACACCTGATTGTTTTTCCATTTCATCCAGAAAATAATAGACTAGCTACCTGATTGTTTTTCCATTTCATCCAGAAAATAATAGACTAGCTGAAAGAATAATTCAGGAGATAAAGAAAATACTGTTAAAACCTGAAGAAAATGACTGGCAAATGAAATAAGCAGAGCCATTGCTCCATCATATAACTCCATCTATTGCAACAGAAAAATCTCCAAGTGAACAAATGTTCAGGAGAAAAATATGAAACCATCTATCTGACACAGCGGAATTCAGTGCACAAAAGAGAAAAGTGCAGAATTCAAAATAAAAAAAAGACAAGTACTATATCGAATATATCTCTGAAAACATATGGATCCCAGCAATAGTAATAACATAAAAAGGAAAATGCATAATTATAATAAAGACAAAAGATGGTAAAATGTCAATGAAGGCTGCAAGTCCACCATGAACTGATAACAGTAATTTACTTGAGCAAGGCCATCATGAATAAATGTACATGGATAAATAGGAAATGCAACTGTTTCAATCTAACAGAAAAGATTATCAAAATAACAAATAAAGAGTTAAATCAAAGCAAAGCCAAACCAGCCCAAAACCAAAAAGAGTTCATACATGAGCCAAATATCTTAAAAACTACAATATAAACCCTTTATCTAATTTTCAGGAAGAGAATTAAGGAACTAATTCAAACTAAGAAAGGAAAATGTTACATATGAATAAGGTTTTACTAATAATGCTAATAATATGTAAATAAAAAAGAGAAGGCAGGTTAATGAATTTAGCCAAAGGCAAAACTAGTAGTGCAATGGAATGTAATCAGTAATGTAAAGAAAGTAGTGGATGATTTTTATGATAAAAGACCATGGATCTTTGATTTAAGAATATAAATACTCTGGAATAAGATATTATAGCACACACACACACATGATGGCATATAGCAGGTAACAATTAATATATTTACAGAACGTATATTATAGATACATAGCACAGCCCTCGCTATCTTGTATAAGTTAACAATTGTGTAAGCGGATCAGAAAAAGACTCAGCCTAGATACAAAGATATTGCCAAACAGTCAATCACTCACCTCATGAGACATCGCATTGGGTTACATAAATCCATTTCCAATACTAAAAAGGAGTAAGATACTGTTTATATTAAGTCTACACCATTGGATGTACATTTATAAGTTATGACTAATAAGCAATATTTTGATCATAACCACAACTGTGAGAACATCAGCAGAAGTGAAGCAGGAGTGGACAAGAATCAAGTTGAGGCAGTCTTCGAGGATCAAGTACAGAAGAGAGTAATGGAATCTATGAGAATCAAATACAAGAGTATAATAGAGTCTATGAGTCAAGTACAAAAGAGTATGACAGTTTATGAGAGTCAAGTACAGAAGAGTACGAGTCATCAAGTCAAAATAACGTATACCAGTAACTCATTGTTACTTCAAAGTCAAGATCACTGAGCCAAAATAACACAAATAGAAGTACTAAATGGAAACAATCCAGGCCAGACAGATACCATTGTGTGAGCAAGAAGCTGAGAATCAATAGCAGAACCATGAACAACATATTCTTGTAATGACCTTAATGTAAATATAAATAATAAATGTTAAATTATAATTGGAGTTTGTATTATAAATATTAAGCCGCAGAACACAACAACATAGACAAAATGTTGACGGAAAATTGAAATAAAAAAAGTTCATAAAATAAACCAAGATTTAAAAAAAAAAAAACTGTTAAATGTTAAAATTTTTTATTAGTCATTCTTTAGACTAGAAATTATCCACTTAATGCACAATATTCCTGTAGGATAATTTTCACTGCACCACTCTCATGCAAGGTGTGTAATTGTAAGGATAGTAACTTTGACACATTAATTAAACTATAGTAATTGGCTATCTATATATACTGAACAATGATAAAGATATGTGTAAGAGATTGTGATCTGGGCCAACCGATGAGTTCTGGTTCAGCATAAAATGTTCATGGGATAATACATCTTTTTTATCATGTTTATTATTATATCCCACCACAGGGTATTAAAAGCGGATAGAAAACAGTCACTACCTTGTGATATAGTGAAAATTGCATTACAGAAATATTATTGTGATAAATGAGTTGTTGTTTTTTTTAAAAAAATATTGCAATTAATTGGTTATATTTGGAAAAAAAAAAAAAACATTATTTATTTTGTTAAAATAACTACTACAATGACAGAGATGAACTGTAGTTTGTAATAAGTAAAAGGGGTGAAAAATTAATAATAATATAAACTATATTAATTAGTTACAGTATTCTATGTATTTTAATATATATAAAGAGTTCATTAAAGTTTCAGACGCAGTTTTAAAATTGAGTTGCTAAAATGAAATTTTAAAATGACAAGCAGACACAAACTACAACAGAGAACGATTAAGTATAAAATAAAAGAATATTACTTCAAAAGAAATGTTATCATTTAAATTATACTTTATTAGTTATCCCACGCCTTCGATCAGAGAACTTGGCCTACGTAAGTGGTATAATAATTTGATCGGGAGTAAAAAAAATACTATTCAATGTACTTATAAAACAATTTGAATTTTTAAGTTGCTATTCAAAAAGCATATACCTTTAAAATAGACGGACAATCATTGGTATTATACTTAAAAAAACATTGCAGTAATCTTGTAATCAATAATAACTAATTACTCGGAGAAATAATACCTACTCTTAAAACTATTATTCATATAATTTACGATAGTAAACAACACATGACTCAGCATTAGAAGAAAAAGTTAATATAATACTATATTAAAATGTTAATAACAAACAAATAAATTTTCACTTCAATTTTCTTTACCTGCTGAAGTAATTTTCATGATTAATAACAATAACAGCCAACAGTAATATTATATACACAGTATTTCTGTATGAAATGACCAGAAGCACAACATCAACACATTTCCCGTAAATGAATGAGAAGTAACATGGACGCGTATCTCGTTGCCACAGTAATTCTCGTAATTAAAAGAAATATAAAAATGTAAGTGTTACCTAATATAAACATAAGATTAATAATTTAGAAAATATTTATCTCTTTTTTTGATAAAGGTGCATTCAAAAATATTTATTTTAAAATAATTATAGTATTTGATCGGAGTGAATAGGGGGAGAAAAATGGCTGCCTTTTGGGGTTATGATTACGAAAAACGACCATTAAAAAGACCCCGTTTGGGGCCCGCAGATGTTTATCCACAAGATCTTAAACAGAAAGAAGTAAGTTAAAAACATCACTTTTTATTATTATGTAATTCTTAAAGTTTTTTTTTTTTATTATTGTATTGTAAATCTGCCATAGGGTTATGTTTTTGTTATTGTATGTTGATCATTTTCCTTCTTTTTTAAATGTCGTATATTATGTAATGCCATTATAATTAATCCTTAAAAAAATATCATTTAATTATTAAATCTTGTATTAAGTGTTACCGACTTTCCTAATTTAGCTAAATAAAATAATAACTGTAGAAACTTATTATTTTATTCAGTATTGTATATTAAAAAATCTAGATGTAATTTTTGAAACGATTGATTTAAAAAAAATATATAGTTTAAAACTAATAGTTGTTTTAAAAATCATTAGTTACCCTGCAAGTAAAACGTGCTACAACTGTATCTTCAAATTGATTTGTTTGGATAATTATTTCATATAAATATTGTTACTTATTTCATTCCTTTAGATTGAAAGCAAAGCAGTTATAGAAAATGTTAAAACTAGATTAGACACGGTACAATATCACGTTTTTATTTATTGGATTTTTGGCAAACCATCACCGATGATATAACACTTGTGCGTTAAATTAACTTGCCTTCGGATACTCAACGTACCATTATATATATATTTAAAAAATTCAGTTTTCATTTCATATTTAGAGGTAGTTTTGATATTGATAAATTGTAATGTAATATAAAAACTGCTTGACAAATCTGTATTGTATTTTGATGTTGGCTTTGTGAAACCATGGATAAACAGATTCAAAGATTATTGCCATAAAAATGAAAAATAAAGTTGAAGATAGTAGCACATCCTTGTTCATTTTCCATCAGCAATGACATTCCTCTCATTCTGTCATGTAAGCTGTATGATATAAATAAATCTTGATGGACAACCAACTAACTGGAAATTGAAGAGTACTGTCAGATCATAAGATGATTGTATAATGGTCATTCTAGGCAGAATATATTCCAATGGCATTCTTAATTACAATCCTGAGTACTTAACGTAATTTTCCATCAACCATGAAAATACTTAGGCATTTCCCCTTTGACCATGAAAGTTGCACAGATTCTACCAAATTTGGGGCAATCATTTCGGCAACCAAAAATTCCTAATGGCAATCAAAATAGCAACAATTGAGGGTTTTTTTTTTTTTTTGTAAAGTCATTGCCACATAAATTTGTCTAAAAACAAATCTAAGTGGTGTCACGAGTATTTTTCATTTTGCCATTTGGCTAAACCCTATCCAAACAAAACCATTATCACTTTAATAATCATCAATTTATTTTTCAAAACATCTTTTTTTTTTCAAATGATTTATGATTTTAAATGTTACTTCTTCGAGCTTTCTTTTATATTTTTTAATAGTAATAAAAAAAAAGTATTTTGATTTGAAAATAATGAAAATGGTCGACGGTTAAATATGTAAATACCCCTACTTTTTCTGAGATGATTCTAGACTGGAAACAATTTTAAATGATTTTCCTATACCAGAGCATACACCCCAAGATTCTTTACTGGATATAATTTTATATGATAAACTTTTTATCACTTGCATCACATTGTATAACATTCCAGCATATACTTATTACTATTTTACAATTTTTTATGCAATTATAGTAAATTATTTTCTAAACTAAATATATATGTGTAGAGAACTTAAGGGAAAAAATTGTAAATAATTATTATTATTTTTTTTTTTTTTAGAAAAATAATTTATTTAAATTATGTTAAAAATAGCTATTTTTAAAAAAATATATATTTATGATTATGTATACAAATGTATATATGAAGAGAGGGTTTAATATATCAAGTTTCTAATGCTTGAATGTGGCATTGCTTAAATGTATAATAGTACCTGTTTGAACTATAACTTTTTTTTTCCAGGATGAGTTGACTGCAGTCAGTGTGAAACAAGGTTTTAATAATACTCCACAGATCTTGGATGAAGTAAATATACATTTTATTTAAATTATTAGATAAGCAAATGGAAAAAAAATCATTTTTATTTTTAAGTATATTAATTAATAATTATGTCAACATTCTTGATGCCTCTTACATTATCATGTAAAAATGTTTTCTGTTAAGATTATTTGAAATAGTATTTGTAATCATAGAAATTGTTGGGGGATACTTTGTTGACTATGATTGACATTAATTCATCTTATGAATGAGCATTATCTAAAGCATTGTACCTGTTTTTGAATTTGATTTTTAATTATGAGAAACTTTCGAAAACTTTACAACTCAGATAAGTATTTCACACTGTTGAAAGTATGGAAATAATGGAAGCTCCAAAGAATGGGAAACAAAAATAATATTTTTTAACTGAATGGGTGAAGTAATAACGGTTGATATTTTTATCACTATCGGTTTTTTAATTTTATGTTTTTTGTTCTATATAGATGACCTATCTTTAGTTATAAATTTAATAACTTATGATTGTAATTTGATTAACTTATGGACTTGTAGGTATGACAATTTTGTGTTTCAAAAGTTGTAAAACTAGATTTACAAAGTTTTAAAAATACATATATGTATTTGCAGCTTCTTTGAAATTTTATCAAATTTAAACTTTTTAATGCAATGATAAAATGCTTTTAACTGCTGAAAGTTTGTAGCATCACGTAATGAAAAAAAACAACAAATAATCCAATTGATTATTTGTCATTGTTTACTTTTAGGTGATAGTATACATAATATGATTTTATATTTGTTATTTAGAATAATAAAACAGATTTTTATCTATACTAGAACATGAATAGGATAAATTTGGAAATATTTAGCATCATTTGATTTATCGATCTCTAAAACTAATACGAGTAGTGTTTTCTAATACTATTTGATGATAATTACATATAAAGATATTTTATTCTTAAATATCTGTCACTCATAAATGTATTAAATATTAATTTGTATTCTAATGTTTAATAATTTTGAATAAAATTTTTCTTTGCTATTTCATTAAAGTTTAACAGAATCTATGCTAATTCATAATAAACAATCTCGATTATCAATAATCTTTTTTATGTAAATTATAATATGAGACAGATTGTGTGTTTTATCATTATTTGTTAAATTAAACTTGCTTGATCTTTTATTAATATTTAATGGTTTATTGCTTTGGATTTACTTCTCTTTTTTTTAGTATGGATCTGCAAAAAGTTCTAATATCACTGCTGCAAAAGTAAGTATTTTTTCTGACTGTTTTATAATTCCTTTCAGATTTGTTTAAATTATTAATATATTTATATGAAGTATAACCATGAGAAAGTACTTCAAAAGACATTTTGAGTGTGTGTTATTTTTTAAAACAATATAATTATAACATTTGTTTAAAATAAATGGCACTCAATAAAAACAGCATAATAGTATCAATATTCATTTTTGAGTCAATCATTTCTGAACATAGTTATTTTTGCCCTATTATGTGGAATTACATTGTCCTATAGGAACAAAATCAATAACTCAGATTTAGATAGAGCAAGATATAAGTAGGATTCAAGAAAATAGTCTATCTAGGATAGAATTTGCTGATATAATAAATATAGCATCGAAATTGATTGAAATGTTATTACTATATGGAATTATAATATGGTACATTCTTCAATATAGTATTTAACTGAAAAACAATTTCATTTATTATATACAATTAATTTGTACATAAATATAGGAAACTATAATATATTATAAATTTATGTTACAACATAGCTCATATTTAATAGATTAAAGTCATTAATATATTTAATTAGTTAATTATTATTTATGATTCATCATTAAAATTAGTATTATTTTTCAATCATCATTACTATAAAATTATATTAATATGTAAGATAGAATTCTTGATCAATAATTATATATTAATGAATCTGAATTTTACTTAAGTTATATCTGGGACCCTGACTTAAATAATTGCTGAGCCATACTACAATTCATTAATTTTTTTGATAAGTTTCTTAAAGCTCTGTTTTATTAATTTATGACTTTTATCATATTTAGAACAGAACATTTTTAAGTATTAAAATTTATATTTTTATAATTTGAAATTTCTAAATTCTGTATGGTAAACATCTCCCAATTTTCAAATTGCATCTATAAGTAGAGATTGCATTATATATATATGCATTAGATTGAAAATAAATATGATATTTGCATCTGATTCTTATTATGATTTTTTTTTTTTTTTTTAATTTAGTTTGGAGCCTTTTTTAGTGCAATTATTGCTAAAAAGCATGAACTCAATACATTTCAAGACTCTGGCAAGAAAAAACAACAAATTAATCCCAAAGAAAACTTTTGGCCGGTAAGTTGATTTATTTCTATTTTCAGTTAAATATTTTGTTTAAAATATGATCGTCTGTTTTCAATAATATGTTGAAATTATTTTAAAAAAATTTATTTACATAAATGAAATCATCCAAATTGACTATTTGCATATTATCTTAGTAGAAGGAAAAAAAAAGTTGGATGCAAATATATATAACTTTTGTTTATGATTTATAGGTTACTGCTCGTTCCAAAAATGCAATTGAAGCCTGGTTTAAGGATTTAGCAGGAAGTAAACCATTAACAAGTCTAGGCAAGAAGGTGGGTGGAAAATGAAATAACTTTCAATCACTATTTTTTTCTAATAAATTCACCATAGCTTTATAATTAAAAGTTGTAACTGTAGAACTATCGAATTAGATACAAATATATTTTATAATTGTTTTATATTTTTTAAGTTATATATATGTATATGCATTAAATTTATGTTTAAAATGATATTTAAAATAAAGAATTAATGTTTCACCAAGATATATAATTAGAAAAAGTAGTAAATAAATTGCAATATCAAATAAAATTCAATAAATTAGTGACTTTTGTCAATGTTAGCTTATTGTTACATGTCAAAATTTGATACAGATATATTATGAGGTGCTTTAATAAAACAATATTTTCTGGATAGCACTATGAATTAAACAAATGAAAGTCAATAGGAAATAATTTTTCATATTGATATGATAGTTTCGAGCTAATTATAAGATTTAACTGGATATGAGCATATTCTAACTGCAGATTAAAATCGTCATCTACTCAACTATATGGATTTTTTTTATTTTTTAAGAATACACTCATATTCTCAATGCATATCTTATGGAAATCAAAGATATTACTATAAAGAATTTTCATTAGTGATGGATATTTTCTGGAAATGTTTTCATATGTTTTATGACTTAATTGACTATCTCCATCCAAGTAAATTCTTTTAACTTGGTGTATATATGTATTTTGTCAAAATTATTTTTAAAATTTTGTATTTGTTTATTTATTGTTACATAATTTCCTGCTAAAAGAAAAGAGAGCAAGTGTAACAAAATAGCAGAAACATAAGAAAAAAGACAATGTTTTTATTGCATTGGGGATTTGAACTGTTGCTGCTGAAGATTCAACACGGTTAGAAGAATTTGGTTTAGATAGAAGATTTCCCAGTGACTTTCCCCACAGTAGAGATCCAAAATGAACATAGGGACAATTACAGATCTCACAAGTCTTATTATTAGTTTAAATAAGCTTATAAGGCATACATGATAGCTTATAATAGATAGATGTACATAAGAATTTATTTATTTAAGTAAATTCCATTGTACAAATTTAATTATATTTGCATGAATTAATTGTTAAAATAATATTTATTATTAATTAGTACCTAATATACAACACATAATTTGATGCAGTTGCTAAGTCAAAATATGATTGAATTACAAACTGATTTTGTGACCCATCAAAACCAGAAAAGCTTTTATATATTACAGTAATAGAAAGATTAAACAATTATTTCAACCCTTACCTATCAAAGCAGCTGGTTCGTCTCCATTTTCAGAACAGACGGCAAGTTCATGATGAGAAACAGAGAGTATGATTAAGACCTAAGGGATCTTGCGAAAGATTGCCTCTATGAAGATTCCTAGAAGAATCGCTATTAAAACAGTTATTATGGGTAATGTATGATGATTGACTGAGACAACAGCAGTTAGCCACTAATAGCTTAATATAGGAAATGGCTATAAAAATGAGATAAACTTATGAACTAGTAAAAGAACAAGCACAAGAAGTTCAACATATTAGTACTTCGAAGTTAATAATACAGTAGTAAATAAAATGGAGAATATTAAAATTATTTGTGTTTATTGTGGAAAACCAGGCCATATAATTAAAGAATGTAAATGGAAAACAAAGAATTGTAGAAGTTGTGGAATGAAAGGATACCTCTAAAAAATGTGCTGACAAAACAAAAAAAGGTTAGAAATTAGTAATCAGACTGGCGAAGAAAAAAATTAGGTCATCAAATTAAAACATCAGAAATTAAGGACATAAAGCAAATCACATTCCTTGCTACAATTTTCAATAAACAAATAATTATGGAAATTGATAATAGTTTGCTGATGTCACTATTGATAATTTTAGTGACCGAAAATCTGGAACTGTGATAAAATTCCAAATTTGAGCGAGACCACTTTGAAAGCAAATGGGAATTTGATTAAAATTATAAGAAGTACTAAAGTACTAGTCAAAATTGAAAATAAAATGAGATTTTTATTAATCTACATGGTAAAAGATCAGCATAAACTCTAAAATTGGACAATAATGGTTTGACTCCTTGGAAATCAAAACCTGTGTGCTAAACAAAATTACAGTAGAAAAGGAATTAAAAAGAAAATTTCCAAATTTGTTTCAAGCTGATCAAGAGCCATTTAAAATTTCTCCAATAGAAATTGCATTGAATAGTGATATAACTCCATACATTTGTAAGCCATGAAAAGTCTATTATTCTCAAAGGGTGTATTCATTCTGGAAAGTTTTAGATGGGCAACTCTTATTGTTGTGAGAAAACTTGTCCGACAAATGCTTATTTGTGATGACTATTATCACACAGATTGATTTGCGAGCTGCTTTCCATCAGATACCAATGTCATGGGGAATTGCTGAGATCCTTATGCTAACCATGGATAAAGATTATTTAATTGCAACAGATTGCCCAATGGAACCACTATAGTCCCAAATACACTTCAAATAAAGATGGACACTCTGTTTCAATAAGTGGATGGAGTGATTCCATATTGTTGCAAATTTCAAAGAGTTTATGTGAAAGGTTATTACAAGTCTGTGAGAAACTAGAAGATATTGATGCATATATAAATGCAGACCAGTGTCTATAGATAAGAATTGTAATTCTTAGAGCACATGATTATGGGGCATGACAAGAAATCGTATCCGGAAAAAGTTAATTCTGTGCAGAATGCTAGCAGACCAAAAAGCTGCAAATAATTACATGCATTTCTTAGCCTTATACATTTTTTTGAGGTTTTTTTTTTTAAAGGATAGACACATTTAGCTCAGCTCTTGTATAATTTGTTAAAGAAAAAACAGAAATAGATTTTGGAAGCAAAGATGAAATGCATCTAAACATACAAAAATTTTGTTGTCATCTGAATGTTTATTAGGTCATATAACTTGTAATGTGTTAGAATATGGTGTAGAGGTAGTTTTAAGTCATGCAGCAGCCAATGGAGAAAGACCTATTGCTTACACCTCACAGGGCATTTCCAAATTATAGTCAATTAGACAAAAAAATATTAGCTATGGTTTTTGCTATAAAAAAATTCCACCAATATTTGTATGGTCAGTCTTATAAATTAAATATAGATCATAAGCTGTTACTAGGAATTTTTGTAAAAACAAAATAGCTCCTGATCATTTAAGTCTCAGAATGCTACACTGGGTAAAACCTACTTGCTGGATATAATTTTGAATTGGAATATGAGAATGGAATGTGATGTGATATGGTTATTCCTTTATCAAAGTCAGAAATCTCTCAGTCACTTATGCCCAGAAAAGCCTGTCAGCCATCTTACTTTTTCTTTCTATTCCCCACCCTAAGTTTTTTCCATATTCTTCTCTATTCTGCTCCATTCCATTTCCACAACTTCATTATTTGTACTCTTTCTGTTAGTAAGCATTTACATTCTAGTAGCAGATGCCTAATATTTTCCATGCCTTCCTTATATAACTTGCAGAGTAAATCACCCACATTTCTCCATTTATATGTAGTATATTCCCTTGTTGCTAATGATTCTGTTCGAGTCTTAAACAGTAAACTACTTTTCTTGCTATTATTGTTAAGTAACTCACACAAAATACTCTGTTTATTTCTATATATATTTATATTCTTTATATTAGTTCTCCATCTCTCCAACTACCTACTCTTTATTAATGCATCTAATCTTCTATCCCATTCTTTGCTACTATAACACTAAACAATCCTTCTAACACAATCATCCCACCTTTTGTACAAGTATACTGACATAAAGTCTTTACCCAAATCTTCTGCATACTGTACTATCTTTCTCATCCATCTTGTTGCCTGTCCTTTATTCTTAACCCAATTAAATACTATTTTGGCTATTCTCTTGCTATCCATAAATTGCAATTTACCGAACATTTTCATTTTACTTTTTGCAATTCTCATATAAAACCTTGACCAACCCATTTTTCCTTGAATTGCCTCCTTTGCCATCCACCCATCTGCATTTAATGCATGATTTCCTACTTCTCTTTATATTTTTTCTAAGTAATATAACAACCCATTACTAACACATCATTACCATAAATTAACCCTGCTACTACCATTCCCCTCCATACAAGCATGTGGTTTCCAAATAAATATGAGCCTACAGATATAAGAATAAATTATGTAGATGAAATAAATTCGAAATAAGAAATAGCCGGATTATTGCTAAATGGATAATGAACGATCAAGGATTACAATATCCTTGTGAATTGAATAAGAAAAGATTGGCCAAATTATCTTTTGGAAATTCTGTGTAAAGTCTTTTGGACACAGGAAGAAAATCTCTTTATTTGCGGCTGTATTGTCAAAGAAGATAAAGTTGTTATATCTATTTTAGACCATAAAAAAATATTAAACCTATTACATGAAAGTTAGTTCAAGCAAAAATGTTGGCCTGAAAGTATGTGGTGACCAGGTTAAAAAAATATTCCTGCCAAGCAACATTTCCAAATATTACTAAGAAATTTATTGTGTGGCCAAGGACCATCAAACTGTGGAACAGAGTGCATAATTACCATTTAGGACTATATGTGGGTCATTTGCTCCTGACAATCATAGGTAGAGTAAAAAGATGTAAAGATTACAAATTCTGAGGAAACTATCTCCAAACTATTGGAAATATTTGCATACCATGATTATTCAGACACTTTAGTGACAGATAATGGTACAGGATTTGCGTCTTCAAGATTTGAAGAGTTTCTGAAAGAATGCAGCATATGCCATATTTTAACATCTCCCTACCACCCAGAATAAAATGGGGTAGTGGAGAAGGCCAAGCAGCATTTAAAATTAACACTGCAAAAAACTAATAACTTAAAAGTGGAAGAGACAGTAAATAAAATAGCATTTTTCCAGTACTGATCACCATTCTTCAATAATTTGCACATTTCCAGTTGAATTGATATTTGGCCAAAAACTAAAATACACTGCCTATGCTAATGCCACAAGAACAAAATACCATCACATGATCACTATCTCATACTAGCACAATAATTGTTATTAAACAATTCAAAACAAAACAACACTCTCCATATATACCATCTTGTCTAACAAGACAACAATATCCAGAACTTGTGCATAAAATCCCTATCTATCCTACTCATCCAATATCCCCAGACTAGTTTCTTTGCCTTCATCAGTGAGGAGCTTGATCTGAGACACTGCACCTAGATCTTAGGATCTAATCAACCCTCCACACCCACCTTTTAACTCTATTTAACTACAAAACTATGAGAATGAAATTGAAAACACTATTAGTATTTTCAATCCAACTCAATACTTATATAGCATGGGCGAACTCATTCAGCCCCTTTTGGTGTCTTTGCCTTTAACACCACCCCCTTCCTTTGGCAGTGGTGTTAAACCACACACCGACCCTCCTCCGTATAACATCAAAACAAACACCCTCCAAGCCGGTAAAAGGGGGGCGGAGGGGATAGACAAGACGGGGCGACCACCCCCGGACCCAGAAACGCGGGGGCCGCGGTTTGTTTGAACAAAAAACACAGCATAATTGGATACTTCAATTTATATAGAAGGTAACAAAATTTGGATAAGAGATCAGCTTAAAAAATATTGGTTGAAAGATGAAATAGTTAAATGCCTATTTATGCAGGTGGTAGAAATGCATCTAATACTTTTCTATGATAGCACATCAACCACATTCACAGATGATTTGCATTAAAGTTGCAAATATATGAGATATCATCAAGTAACCCAATTGTAAATAGTGAACAGATAATTAATGAACAAATGAGTGTCCTGGTAGCAGAAGAAGATAATAACGGAAATACTGTTCTGTTAAGGAGATCCAAAAGAATTAAAAGAACCCCTTCTATCTGAAAGATTATGTTACTTCAGAAAATAGTCATTTCTGAACTGGTGGAAGTAATTGTTGTAAATATATATTTTGGGAAATAAAATTATTTTAAAGTTTTCTATTTGTTTAAATATTGTTACATGATTTCCCACTAAAGAAAAAGAGAATGAATGTAACAAAAAAGCAGAAATGTAAGGAAAAATGTATTTTTATTGCATTGGAGATTTGGATTGTCACACCTGAAGATAAACTATGGATAGAAGAGTGTGCACAGTTTGGACAGAAGATTTTCCAGGTGCACTTTGCCATTGCAGAGTCCAAAAGCAAACCTAAGGAGAATTATAGAGCCACACAAGTCTTATTATTAATTTAAATAAGTTGTAAGGCATATATGATAACTATAACAGATACAAAGTATGTATGAATAAATTTATTAAATCAAAAATTTCATTATAAAAACTTATTTATGAGTGCAGGGATTATTTGTTAAAATATTTATTGTTCATTAGTTCCAATATACTTAAAAAGTACATTTGTGAATATAAACCTAAATATAATCCTATATATGAAAATTTTTTCTTTGTGCCTTTTTAAATAAGCTTCCAATATCATCAGTTAATTTTTGAAAATTGGGTAATTTTGTTTTTTTTTTTTTCTCACTAATTCGTTTTTAATTTATTAAAAAAAAGAATAAAATTTGGGAATGAATAGAATAAACAAAAAGAATAAATTTGGGAAAAAGTAGAATAAATCAAATGGCTGACTTGAGAGTAAAGGTATACACCTGGGTCTCTTTTTATGCGGACTTATTTAACACGATTTCGAAGTTACGCAATTCATGTTTCACCGGAAGTCGAACTCCGATAATGCGCTATTACTTTAAATTATAAATTTCGTGCACTTATGTCATATTGAAAGTAATAGCACATTATTGGAATTCGACTTTCATCTTAGTAATTTCAATATTTTCAGTGCTTTATAATAGTAAGATTTTATGTAGTAATGAAATTAAATCATGATTTCCACATTTTATGTATACACACATTAAATTTTTCAAGATTATAATGTAAATTTGTTCAAACATTGTGCGTGTTAATTTTGCATTTTAAATCACATTCTGTTATTGCTTTTTAAAAAAGAACGTAATCAATTATTAATCATTTAGTGTCCACAAGTTTATTTTTGAAAGGTCAGTAATAGCAGTGGGCACAATTAAATTTGACAATTAAAAAATTAAAATCTGATTTTTAATAGTAATTAACAATTTAAAAATTACTTGGCGACTTGAAATTAATGTGATGTGAAATTTGATTTTTAAACGGAATTTAAAATTAAAGACAAAAATAAGAATTTAATTTTTAGTTGTTAGTTTCATAAACAATTAATAAAATCATTGTCTCAAAGATTAATTATTAATTACGTTGTCACCAGAAAACCATTGACATAAAATGAGTGTGAAGTTGGTGCTAGTTGTTTGCAAATGAATGTGTTTTTCGGCAAATAGCTATAATAATTAAAACGTGTATAAAAAAATGTAAATTACTGTACTGTAAATTATGCATAAAAATATATTATTTTGAATAAAATTAAATATTATAGTTAAAAAAAGTTTGTCTTGTATCAATTTTTTTCAAATTTGAAATTTTTTATTAGTCATATTTTATTTCCTTATTTTTTTTTTTTTTTGCGCGAATTTTAAAATAATTTTACGTTGGTGCTTTGCTTTTACGCGAATTTTGAAAAATCACAGACCGCATCCCCCCCCCCTTTTTCAATGTAAGTTACGTCTATTTTTGCGCGATTTCGTTTGCGTGTGTTTTCTGAGGAATCTATCTATCGCGTAAAATGAGACCCAGGTGTATTTTTGACTTGCAAAATTCAATAGATCACAGGCTGTATGCATTTCCAAAAAACAGCCAATTAGATACCTTTGGTCATATGTTTATGATTACACTCCTTGTTAAAAGCTGATAGAAATCAGTTCCTACCTTGTCTGAAAGTTCTTGTAGTGAAAATTACATTGCAGAAATATTCTTAAGTGTATAATCTCGAGTCTATTTAATGACTAATAAAAGTTATCTAATTAATTAGATTGGTAATTAAACTTTTCATAAATATTATAAAGTTACAAGCTTTTATTATTACATAATTTTGTATGATATGAATTTAATTACTAGCAAGGGCAAAGAATTATTGTTAAAAAAAAAAATTATTTGCACAAATATTATGTCTCTAATTACTAAAAATGAAAATGAAATCAGCTATATGTTATGATGAATGTTCGTTCTAACATGGAAAGCTTATAAGTATATCCTATTTTTGATTGGATGGAGAAAATCAAAAGCATTTGCAATATTGCACACCCCTCCATGATATAAGAAAATAATCTTCCATACAATAAATATTTTTATCATTTAATTGCTTTTAATCCACATAAAATATTGGTGGACTTGCTTTTGTGAAAAAGGCAGAATATTTTGTTATGACGTTGTCTAAATATAAAGTCTTCAGATAAGTGGAGAAATAAAACTTTGTGAAGGCCCTGAATTATACTATGCTATAGGTAATTTTTGTTAATAATGGTAATTGCAACTGAAATTACTGCCTTTTTTTTTTTTTTACATTTCAGCTATTCTCTAGTAAATTTTAAGAAATTTTTATCCTAAATAATTCATCTTATATTGGAAGACTTTATCACAATTATGATGCCAAAAACTTTGATTGTGACTAACTAGTATCTATTTCTCAAGAATGTATTTTTTTATGGCCTATCTATTTCAATTATTTGATTAAGCTAGACAAAAGCAATCTATTAAAATCTCACATTCTTAATGATTTTAGCTTTTACTATGAGTTCGTGGAAGAGCAAATAATTTTCAAAACTAAAACCTCATATACAACAAGAATTTGCACAATGTGACAGAGATCTCTATAATGAATTAATGTAGAGTTCCCTATTCTACCTGCATTTATTTGATGTCCAAGACAGCCAAGCCAATTGAGAAATAAAGTGGTTTTCCTATCTCACAAAATTTCAGATTGTGATACTATCACATATGTTTCTGGTTACTACTTTCATCAAAAAAGATTTTCAGTTTGTTTTTATTATTAATAAAAATTACTCACTAAATATTTACTTTATTTGCTCAGTCTTCAGTGGATATATATTTCAATAACAATTCATGATTACATTCATGATCTGATAACTGATTGTATATTATGGCATAGTTATTGAAAACCAAGAAAGACTCGAAATACTGTTAGATCACTGTCAACTCAATTTATTGGTTCAATGAGTAATTATATTCCTATAAAAATTAATCAAGAGAGTTGAAAATCATTGACTTTCTATTTTAATACACCTTTGTAGTTTTTCATCATTTCAACAAAAGAACTCTTTTAACTTCCTTTTTTTTTTTTAATTTTTACAAAATATTATTGTAAAATGATAGAGTTCTTAGGCACATTTTTATTTTTTTATAATTAGAGTAAAAGGCAAACAGCCTCAAAATCAGTCATAGAGAAATAAAGAGAAAGTTTGCCATTTGCCAGGAAGTGATGATTTGATCATTTTTCTATGCTTGTTTTACTCTCTAGATGAAAATACTTAAATACATTGTAGCAGCAATATGTACTAGATTAATATACCCTACTTCAATTATAAGTTATCTAAAAAAAAATGTAAATAAACAAAAAATAAAAACATTAAAATTTATAAATTTAATAAATTTCACAATATATTATATTAAAAGTCTTAAATTTTATTCTTTCTTTTATCCCATCTGAATTTTGATATAGAATAGTATTTCATGTAATAAAATATTTTCTAAACATAAAGCTGTAAATTAAGTGAAATTTAAGAAAATTCTTAAAGTATCTGTCTTAAGCAATTGAATGTTATTAAATTAATAGTGACAGGTAAAATGAATTGTAAAATGTTCTTGTTTTATATCAGAAAGCTTAAAGACTTTAATCAAGAATGGGTAATGGCAAGTATGAATGATTATATAGATTGTTATACGAACTTAAAAGATCATAACTATTAGAAGAGTCATAGGCTTCTGGTAATGAGACTACTATTACATTTCCATAAGAGAAGAAAAAGGATATTCAGACCCTGTTTAATTTTGATGAAATTCTAACATTTTGTTAATCATTTTATTTAAAAAAATAAAGATATGGTACAATAAGTTATGATATTTATTTTTTAAATGAATGTGAATGGGTGATCATTAATGCAGTAAATATATATGCAAATGTACTTCCTCTATTTGTTATTAATAAGTATATTATTATTTTTTTAATTTTGTTTATACTATAATGTTAATTTTATAAATACATGCTATGCACATAAAAAAAATGCTTTGTTATGTGTATGAGTATTGAAAAGCACTATTTATTTGTGGTTCACTAAACAGTATGCATTTTTTTGTAATCAAAGCTTATCAATAAAATATGAGCTATTATATATGATGTATGCAAGGGGAGGGGCACAGAACAGAAACTAGCAGTTATTGCAGCTCTGCTATATTCATTTACTAATTAATATTGGATGGTTCATTGGATTGATTGTAGATGACTTTCCAAAAAGATTTTAGCTATTCTGGATTTAAATCTCATACTGGTATGGTAGGTATCATATTATCACTATGCCATGAGATCCTTATTCATAGAAATTGAAACAGAGAGTGCTCTAGTCAAAACTTTTGATTCACAATCTTTTCTTATGGCTTATTAAAAACAGACACAAGTTGAACAATCTGCTGCCTGAACTGATGAGAAATGTTATTTCTAATATTTATAATTTACTTAATAATATCAGAGTGAAACCATTTTAATTGTTTAAATTTAATGATGTTCTATAAGTAATTTTTTTCACTTCTCTGATCCTTATGTTTCTTTGAAAAAGATAACACAGAAGGGAGTTAATATTTATTAATTTATAATAGTCTATTTTGTTTTCAATTTGTTTCAACTCTTGATAATGATACAGTATTAATTTTTGTATTCATTACAGATTTTTTTATCCAAAACGATTAAATATGGTTGCTTGGTGAAGAAAGTAATGTCAAAAAATATGATAACCTTAATTATGATATATATAAAACAGTTTAGTGCTATAATAATATGTAATCCTAGAAAAATATCTATAAAATTATTTTATGAAAATCTAAAGAGGAATCTAATGAAAAAATATATTCTAGGATGTGAATCAAAGGAATAAAGAGATTAAAAAAAATAGTCTCACAGATATGAATCAGCTCAGAATTAATATACTCAGAATTAGATTAATCAATTTACTTATAAAAACTAATATATTATTTTCAAATTTTATTCTTTCATTCAGGCTCTGCACTGAGTTGTTTTAGTTATATTTAAAATACATATCAATATTAACCCAGTTATATATAAGTTCATTTAAAAAATGAAATACATTTATATGCTCAAAAACTTAGACTATCTGAAGATATAAACAGCATATATGTCACTTTAACCTAGTTTGTAAAAGCATATATTACCGCTAATGATCATCATTATTTTTTTTTAAAAATCTAAGAATGTGCATTTCTTCTAAATAAACTGTATTTACTTATAAAGATAAAACTTTTCTATATGTGATCTGCAAAATGTTCAATTGTTTGGTTATCATAGGAATATATATACTTAAGATTGCAATAAGCAGTTTCATTATTTATCATTAAGAGCTAATGATTTTAATCTGCAACTTTATCTTCAAAATGCTAGAACTTTTTCAAATACAACAAACACAAACCACAACATTCAATAATGGAAATTATTCCTAATTTAAATATTCCAATTAATTAATACATGAAATGATTTTCTGCTGCAAAATTGTAAATTTTTGCTTTTCTCATAGTTCTCTAAGAAATCTGATAATCAATAAAAAAAAAATAATGATTTTAGCATATTTTAATTTTTGCTTCTAACACATATTTCACTTTCATTAATA
Organism: Epiperipatus broadwayi; assembly: GCA_028023455.1. NCBI lineage: Eukaryota > Metazoa > Onychophora > Udeonychophora > Euonychophora > Peripatidae > Epiperipatus > Epiperipatus broadwayi. The sequence continues at coordinate 31,722 of JAQFVV010007164.1, read as the reverse complement.
AACTTTTGATCATATGATCATTTCCCTTCTTTGTTGGCAATTTCTACCCCATATTATTAAAATATAAGCAGTTATCTTCAAAACATAATTGTTTTCCTCTTATTTTATTTGTTGTATAAATACAATTTATTCTTTGTTATAATTTAGGTTCCAATTTTTAATAAAAAGGAAGAAATCTTTACGACATTATATGAATACACTGTTCCAATGATGAGAGCTATATGGTTTATTAAAATGACTTCAGCTTATTATGTTGCTATTTCTGAAGCCAAAATAAAAAAGAGGCAGCTAACAGACCCCTCGCAAGGTAAAGTGGGTTTTTTTTTTTTTTGCCTAATGCATGTTTATCTTGCAAGGATATGATTTTGCTTTTAAATAGCATTTGAGAGATATTAAAATATCTTAATAAATCATTTACTAGATTTTTTTTTTTAATGTTAATGGAAACAATTTAAATGTTTTATAGTATTTGACTAATATAGATGTATAATTCTTAATATAATAAACTTTCTATTAAGCATGGTATTGATTAATTTACAACAATCTTCTTTATAGTCACCTAAACAAGAATATCATTATATTTTAGAGAACAATGTTTTAAATATCATCAACTGATTATATCATTATGAGCATGTTCTTTTAGTTATCATTTGGCCTCAGATACGCAATGTCAGATTGAACAACTATCATTTTTAATAAGTTTGAAACATTAGACTTGCATATCATTTGAATATTCAATTCCTGGTATACTATAGACTATTGATATGTAAGTGTAATCTTTCAGTATAGATAGAATCTTTTAATAAAAACACCAAGAAAATGGTTGTGCACACCTCATTTCACATTTTGTAATCTCAAGGATGCACTAACCAAAAGAATTAAGGAAAATAATTGAGAAAAATATTGTTTGTATTTCATAAAGAATTATGATTAGTATTTTCTTGGGAAGCCTTTACTTTGCTTAAAAATTTTAATTATTTTTTTTACTATTGTTATTGTTTGTATTTAAATTTTTTCTACAGATGTTATAAAAGATAAAAATTTTATTTTGTATAATTGATTTTTATCAGTCATGTAGAAAAGCATGTATATATTTTCTTGATTCTTTAAAAATAATTATTGAAACAATATATAATTCAATATATTCAAAGAGGTTTGTTTGAATAGGATAATAAAAATTGAAAAAAAATATTTTTTTTGTTTTAAGATAATTATGTTATCTTACAATCTTTTTCAGTTTTATTTGTTTATATGTCAAATAAATAGAATGTATTGTAGTTGTTTTCATTTTATGATAATATTATTGAAATATATATTAAATTAGTTATTATTGGATTCTGTTTTTAGATTGGACTCAAGCATTGACAAAATTTCTGCGGGAACAGCTTCAGAAGTTAACTGATTATTATCATAGTCAATCTTCTTTTGTATCCAATAATACTTTAGCATTAAATAATTCTACAACCTCTGCCAATATGACCCATGATGTAGAAGTGGCTCTTAAACAATGGCAGTATTGTGTAAGACTTGCCAGATATATGTATGAGGTATAAAAACAATTTTATACTTAATAAAAGTTGTTTTGGGGTATTGTCTTGGAGTTTTATACAATTAAATATTAGTTTATTGGTCCCATAATTCCTCTTCACTGTTGCTATTTTTATTTATTTAATTTATAATTTGATTATAAAATTAATAACAGTTTTATGTCAGAAAAGAAAAATGCAGAATTTTTTCCCCCACCTTTCTCATGATTCATTGTAATGGTCTCTACAATAGTAAGCAAATTTTTTTGCACTTAATCATCTTACAGCTCTAGAATTTACATAATTTAATTTATTAATAATCATAAGGTAATTTGTGTTAGATATTGCTAAAACTTTTTATATACACGAGTTTTCGTTTTTTATGATTGAGTGGTTCCATTAATGGAAATCAAATTCTTATAGGAATAGTGTTCATTTTTATATACTGACAAGTTAAAAGTTAGTGGAGAAACAGCTTATTAAAGGAATTATTACAAGTTCTCATGATGTAGTCTATGATGTAATTATATTTAGGGGAAAGAACATTATATTTTATCTGATAATTATGATATTTTGTAAATAAACTATTGCTTTGTTATTTGCTTAAATAAGGTATTAATTTCTTTATAAGTAATATTGTCTGTTCTGTATATTTATCCCATACCCATTTCATTGAATGTAACTTATGTTCTATGTGATCTAGCCAGTTATTGCAAATAATGACTGCATAGTGATCATCAATCATATTAAAGAAAATATTTTCATATCTTATTTAAATATATATATATGTGCTACTCTGTTTACTGATGTTTAATGTCATGTTGTGCCTGAATCAATTAAAATAAATTTAAACTTACATAAGCTGACCATTACAATATATATATATATATATATGGACTATAATTTTAAATGTAACTTGATTTCTGTTGATCACTGATTATTTTTGATTTAAGTCTTAATGATGTTTTCACTTTTACTGTATTGTGTTTTTAAATAACTTGTAATTTCATTGGTTTTTTTTTTTCTTTTGAAGTTTAAAAGGTATTGATGTTACTCAGTAATTATAGAGAAGGCACTATAACTGCTATATAAATACATAGACCTGATAATATAGCCTTTTTATTTTTAAATCATTTGTGTATTTTTTTTTGGGGGGGGGGGGGAATTTATGCATCAGGAAATGATTTTATGCTATGAATTTTTAGTCTGTGAAATTTTTTATCATATTCTACAATGTCTCAATTTTTATTATACTAAACTGTGATATATAAAGACACTATAATACATAAGTTTTGATATTAAAACAAATATAATAAAAATTTCTTTTATGGGTAATGATAAATTTATAAATTTCATTTTTAAAATTATTTTGCAAAGGCCAAGTAAAAGTTTATTGTTGTTTTTTAATTTCTAAATGCCTAAATAAATAGGAATGTAATTTATTTATTTTAATATTATTATTATTTTAAGTTAACTAAAACTTTATAAAATGTTGCTAGAAAAATATTTAATCCATCTAACTATTTTTGAATGTTAAAGAACAGATATTAAAATTATTCAAAAATGTAAATGAAGTGATATTTGAATGTAAAACCATTTCAGATCTACATATGTATTAATAAGCAAATTGTGTTGAATTGATTTATTATTAGAGTGAAATATTTGTTAATATAAAATATTTTGTTGCTAGGAAGGTTTATTGGACAGACATGATGTTTTAACTTGGATACTGGAACTTATAGAAAAACCCAAAGCAACTGCTGATGATGGAATTTTAAAGTTACTACTTCCATTAGTGCTTCAGGTAATAATTCTGCATACACAAGCATTTTTAAGTTATTGATTAATTTTATCTGTGAGAAGGTTGACTTTTAAAAGATTGGTGTATAATTTGTAAATTAATCATATAATTTTTAAGCACTTAATTTTTATTGGTTATTATAATTCTCTTTTAAATTTGTCATAATTTCAAAATTCTTTTTAAATAAACTATAATAACTTTATTAGTTTCTTGCTCAAAAAATAGATTTTGAAAATAATGGAAATAAATTTTATGTCAGTAATATTTCTAGAAAATGCATGGGAGTCTAAATGAAAAACAAAACTTGCAAGAGTAAAAAAAGAAGTTATTAAAAAAAATAATTGAAAGGTTTATTGTTCAGGAATTCATAAGAAGTTTGAGTACCAAAAATGTTAGAGTTGAGGTCCAAATTATGGACTATGAGGTCCAGAATTTGTCAGTCTATCACTGCATTAAACAATACTTAGCCATAAAAATTATTTATAATATCTAGTTGCCTTCAAAATAAGATTAAGAAAATGATTAGAAAAGACAAGAGACACTTTGCTAGCTAGTTAATTATATAAATATAATCAACTAAAATACAAGCAATAACTATTAATAGATTATTTTGATGTTTAAAGCAGAAAATTGATTTTATTATTGTAATTAATAAAAATGAAATCTTTTTTTATTAAAATTCTGATCACTTATTGATTTACTGAAAAGCAATCATCTTTTTTATGCCATTAGTACTCTACAAAAACTTTATTATATCTATTGCATCCAAATATTTTAATAGAAGTGTTTGTTGTATTAATAGAAAATTGTTTCCAACAAAGCAGAATTAAATAAAAATACTAAGCCAACAATAAATAGATAATTTACAATATTTTTTAATCCCATTTCCAGATGTACTTATAAAAGATAATATTTATTTAGAATGTTAATACTTAGATATTGAACTATAATCAGTTATTAGTTTTGGCTGACAACTTTCAAATAAAATATGAAGAAGAAAAAAACGCTTTAAATGTAGAGTTTTTGATAAGAAAATACATATCTATATATATTGAAGCAGTCAATCCTAATTAGTGATTGATCTTCATGGTCCTTCATACTTATCAAGTTACTAATCCTTGTTTAAACCTTATGTTGCATCCCACTCCTATATTCATGTATTTTATGTATATGTTTGAAATGTGGACCTAAAAAGTTATAAGGTTTAGCTTTTAATATTTTTTTTATTAGATGCAGCTCAAATATATATATAACAGGAAAAATTACTAACACGACATTAATTTTACAAATATTTTTTTTTAAGTTTGGAAAATTAAAACCAAGATGGAGTATGCAACTGTTAATTGTCCAAAAATAATTAAAAGGGTGGAAATTTTACATTGTCTAATTTTGGGAAAGAATATCTAATTAAACTGTACTAAAAGTAAAAAAGGAAATCAAATTAAGAATTTTTACTTTTGCAATTAACATTTTATCAAATCTATTTCTAATCTGGAAATAGATTTGAATATATTTTTGGACAAATTATCTAACGGTTGCATCTCCAAAACAATAGGTGAAGAAAATGAGAAAATTCCTATTAGATAGTAATCGCGAATGAAATTAAAAAAGGGATATTAAAAGCATTCCTCAAATACCTGAGGGCAGTATATAATGGGCCGATTTTTGACTGCCGTGAGAGAACTAATTTTGTAGATTAGCCGTCGCCAAATCACTCCACGCTATTTTGTTTTTCAAAATATTGAACGAGTAGTCAAACTAATCGCCTTTTCTCGTCTTTTGCTGATCCATCTCTCGCCAGCAGCAACCACCTCGCTGATGCCGCAAAAATGATAAAAAGTATGATCTAAGAATGGATGAATGCCTAATGGAAATTTGCTACTACATTGGAAATCATTTGAATCCTGTTAATTTGCCATACTGTCAAAATGGACTCTTTAATATAACAAGGTAATTAACCTAAGAACCGCCTATGAAATTTATGCCTTATTCCTTCTAAAACTAATCTCAACCTCGGCTTTCCGGATTTCTTATTTAAATTGTTAAATTAAATGTTGTTTTTTTTATTATTAATGTAAATTTGCTCTCATACTAATAATTTTTCTTTTATATGTAAAGTCTGTCATATGCTCTTATTTCTTTAATTTTGGTGCGGTTCCTTTCTTAATTTTAAACTATGTTTTATTTTATTATTTTAAGTTGCCAATCTAAACAATCTTGCGAGCCTAATGTATAAAGTTATTTTTCCCTATCTACTCAGCCCTCCTTGGGTTGAGGTTAATAAAAAACTTTCCCTTTTGAGTTAGATTTACGTACATTCTTAATATGCTCACCAGATTGTTTCTCAAGTTGACCTAATTTCATGATTTTTTTTAATGCATCAAAAAAGGTATTATTTATGTATAACTTTTAAATCACCGAAAAATTAACGCTGTTAAATATTTTATATGTCGCTCACTTAATTCTGAAAAGGTAATTTCTTATTGTTACTGTGTTTTTTTTTTTATATATATTCCATATTACAATGCTATACTCTTAATATTTCAAAGACTTGATTATTATAAAGTTATAAAATTCGCGAGAGTGGGATTTCAATATGTTAAGTAGCGGGGGGGGGGGGTAATTTTAAAATCTATTTTTGTATGAATTAAATCTTTCCCATATATATTACATAGCATAGCGTTAATTGCTTAAATTATCGCATTCGAGTGAGGTTCATGTATCTTAAAATAGTAACTTCCATTTCATATCATTAAGGCATAGTGTTATGCTGCATTGCTGATATATGGCTTAGTTGTTTTTTTTATATTAAGTGCTTCTAGCTTGGAGGTTGCGACGAGTTCGGACCGTAGACTTTCTTCACACCCTATCCCTCAGACAGTTGACCCTTCCCGGGATCATTTTTGTATAAAAGGTCTCTCGTGTCAGTTGCACCAGAGAACCCTGGGGACCACGCCAAGCCTAATTAAACTTCTCTAAGCAGTACCCTAGAAAAAGGGACTCTTAGCCACTCCGTTTTCTTCGTTTAGAAGCACAATCTCACTTCAGATTCTTCTGCCTTCATGTCAGCACTGCTCCTTTCAATATTGTTAATTTATTTATTTAATGACCTCATTTTGATGCTGTAACAATAAAATTGCGCTTTGCTTATGTATATATATCTTTCCAATAGTAGTAATTAGTTTAATTAATAATGTTGTTTTTCTTCTTTTTTAAAAAAAATCCCACCATCGCAATTTATCCCATTTATTTAAAAGTATACATCTGTTAGAAAGGTGAAGCGTTCTTTTCTTTTTAAATCCGAATTTAAAGAATGGTTAAAAATATTTTGTTCATTAAGCAAATAAACTTGATTTAAATGTATGTTGTTTTATTAAATATTCACAAATGTTATCCTTAATGAGTAAACCATTTTTTTTAAAAATATATTTTATTGATTTTCACAACCAAAACAGTGTGAAAATAGTTTATGTAATATATATAATGATTCCTAGAATGCTCCAGAAATTTGTACATTAATCATCACCTTTCAGAACTGCCACTAAAGCTTTAATTCAAATATGTTGTAAATTCATTTTGTAATCAAGTGATTGGCATCTTGATCTCGTGTACCAGATATACCTATTTTCATAGAATATGTCGGTTATTAATAAGAGCATATGAATCATAATAGCATGATCAATTGTATGTAATGTTTTTCTGAAGGTTTGTGATGATAGTGTTCTAGCTATATTTTTATATTGGACTATTTCCATCATCTAATATGTGTGTCGAATGTCCTTAGAAAAGTTTAATTTTATTTAAATATCCAAATGCATTCAACTGTCAGTAATATCACAGCAAACAGGTTAGTATATGCACCAACTGTTAGTAATATCACAGCAAACAACTGTTAGTAATATACTGTTAGTGCATATTCTAACCTGTTTGCTGTGATATTACTAACAGTTGGTGCATATACTAATTTGTTTGCTGTGATATTACTAACAGTTGAATGCATATACTAATTTGTTTGCTGTGATATTACTAACAGTTGAATGCATTTGGATATTTAAATAAAATTAAACTTGTTTAAAGACATTCAACACACATATTAGATGATGTAAATAGGCCAATATAAAAATACAGTTGTATGTAACTCTCTACCTCTGGGTAGATCATCTTGTCATGCACATTCAAATAAATATATAATTAATTTACTGTTTCATGAAATGTTTTATTAAATATTTTATTATTCAAGCCACTTACATAGTTCGAATTATCTTCTCTCCACTTCCATACATTCCAATATATAGGTGCGTTCTTTTGTTAAATAAGTCTCATTGTCTCCTTTGCTCTTCTAGTGGGCCGGACTTAAGAATTGATTCTCGTGCTATCATTATTATATTATTCATTAGACGTTCGATCTGGGCTTGTGAAATGGGTTCGAATCTAGGTTGGTCCCTGATATAAATTTCGGGCTTAACTGGGTTTGAAGTACATTTCATTGAATTCCAGTATACTAAAAAATTTATGAACTAAAGATTTTTATTTAAACTTAAAGTTTTCAGAATAATCAATCACACGGTAAATTTAGAATTATTATTGTAAATTTTTAAGGAACTTATTTGTTTAAATTTTTTATCTTGATGCTAAATTTTTATTATTTATCATCATTATTATTACCAATAATATTTAACCTTTAATGAGTTGCAAGCTATTTTTTGATATTAATAGATTTTCTGTTCTACTTTTCACAGAATTTAATTTTATTAAAAAATATGATAATTCAAAAATTATTTTTAAAGTAGAGTTGAAAGTTGTAGCAGTACTTATATTTTTTAACATTAATATGATAACAGATTATTATTTAATTTTTTGCAATCATCTGAACATAAGTTATAAAAATATTATAAATTATCCAACATTTATTATTAGTTATTTGCTATGTATTTTTATTTTATCCTATTTTGTTTAGAAACAATTTTGTAGTGATAAATTAAATTCTTTCACTAAAATATTTTGATTTCATAGTTATAATGTTTTTGCAAAGGACTGATACTATAAAAAAGGTGATTCCTATTCAGTAAATAAATAAGTCGTCAGAATTCTTACAAAGAATTCACAAGTGTAAAAACAGTCTACTGGATTGTAGTTATTAGTTAATTAAGTTTGTACAATTATTTAATAGTTTCTCATTGAAGTTTTCTACTCATTTTCTTAATCCCAAACATTTATATATATATATATGTATTTGATATCAAAATCTTAATTGTTTCATAAATAATTTTATAATTTTTTTTCCCACTTTCAAAGGTTTGTTTTAAATTTTAGAATTTCATACAATTTATAGAAATTTAAAATGTCTAACCTTTATTCAAAAGAACAAACTATACTTACACAGTTTATAATTCATTATTCAAACTTCTATAAGTTTTAAACAGGTAGAAATTATTTATCTGTAGTTTTAAAAATAAAATTTTAAGGAAACATTAACTACTATAGATATATATATTTTTGTAAATTTATTATTATTTAAATATTAACAAAAATTTAAGTGATATAAAATGATCAATGCGTATTTCTGAAGAATGGCTGTTTTTAAATATGAGTTTGATTTTTTTCTGTAAGACTTAGTGATTTAAACTTTATTATACAGCAATTCTAATAAGTTTTGCAATTATTAAGAGAATGAAATAATTGTAATATCAACATCATCAAAGAAAGTAAAAATCAATTGGCAATCTGTAAAGAAGTCACTATCATAGATTCAAAACCTTCAGCTTGATTAAAATAAATCACTATTTTTGTTTTCTGAATAAACATTTAAACATCAATTGGAAATTTTACAAAATCTTTTACTACAAATTTACCAGTCATATGTTTAGTAATCAGTGATACTTTTTTGTTGTTGTTTTTTATCTAGATTATATTTTTAAAATGTATGATAAATCTATTTTTAAAGTTTAAGCAAGGTGTATTGCCAATGGAAAAAGAAAGCAATTGAAGCAGAATTGATTGGCAGGAGAGTATAGAGAGATAGAGGAATCACAAAAAAAAATTCATATATAATTTAGTATATAATATAATTGTAAAAAAATCGCCAATCTCTCTTATGACATTCAGTATAAATATTATTGAACTATGTCCTTCTAAAGAATTGTATTTAAATGTTTATTCTAACTTTTCATTGAGATCTTGAATGCTCTTACAATCTTTTTAAAAATTGTATAAAAATAATATTTTAAATAATATATTTTTGGTGTGAAGAAACTTGTAGGAATTCTAGAGTATCAGTCTACCATGTTTTCAAATCTGACCCAAGGTAATTTAAAAAAAAATATTAAGCATGTAATCAGCTTAGGATTTTCTTTCAGGCAAATGGCTCATAGCCAATCCAGTTAACATCTATTATTTATCTGTAAATATATGTTTAGTGATTCTTAGTGAATGAATAAAACAAGTAAGAAAAAAGTATTCAAAACCTTAACAGTAGCATTTGGAAAACTTCATGATTATCTGTTCTTTTTAACTATGTCTATAAAAAATATTAGAGAATCCTTTACTCTACAATGAACTACTTAAATGTTTTACTTTTACATATTATATATTTGCCAGATGCATCCAACCTTGAAAAAGCCATCTTTTTTTTTTAATTGGTTGCTTTAACAAATTTTTTTTGAGATTTAATGTGAATTAAACAAAAGATTTTAATAATTATGAACAATTGCGTCGTAAAAAAAATTACAATTTTTAATGGTAGAATGACAGTGTTACAAACAAACATAGTAGTTTTTTTAATAAGGCCATTGTTTTTGTAATAGTTTTTTTGAATTGGTTGTTTTAATACATTTTTTTTGAGATTTAATGTAAATTAAACAAAAGATTTTAATATTATATAAATAAGTGAGAAATTTACAATTGGAAAAAAAAACATGTTTGGAACAATCCAGTCTATTTGTTACAATTCAAAAATATGTTCAGCAAAGTATTAATAAAGCTAAATTAAGATTTAAAGTATTATGTGACAGTTATGGACAACTCTCTTATGATTTATTAATTGTGGAATGGTTGTGAATTTGACATATGACAGCTTTACGGGTAAACATTCATACATTCACCAGTCAGACAACAGAGAAAATAAGGATTTTTATATATAAGCTACAATTCCTAGTTTCTGATGAAGACTGCAAGATCAGTTGAACATTAACAAAAATGTAAAAAAAGTATTAATTCAATTGCTGTAAGGAGAAACAAATTAAATGTGTGGGAAAATGGAATAAATATAAAAATCATTTTTTGACAATATGCTTTCAACTGTTAACAAAAAAGAAAATCAGCATTATAACGTAATAAAAAATTTGCTAAGGTGGAAAAGCACAAAAAATTATTAGTAATATAGTTCAATTGCTTGGGGAATTAATAACATTTATGGTTTAAGGACTTCATTGGAGAAAATGTTTAATATGATATCTGAAGATTTACTAATTATTATTTTAAACAGAGCAAAACTCTCCATACAGTATTGCCACCTGTGCTAAACAGAGTAATCAATGGATGCCAGAAGGCTTGTGCATAAAATCCCTATCTAATGCCTACTCATCCAATATCCCCAGACTAGTTTCTGGCTTGTGGCCTTCGTCAGTGAGGAACTTTGGATCTGAGAGCACTGCATCTAGATCTTAGGATCTAATGCAACCCTCTAGCAACCACCTTTTATCTCTACTTAACTACAAAACTATGAGAATGAAATTGAAAACACAAAAAATATTTTCAATCTAAGCTCAATAGCTTATATAGTCATATGGGTCTGAACTCAGTTCAGCACCCATACATTTTGGTAATCTTTGGCTCTTTTACAACCATAGCCACCACTATCCTATTAGGCAGGATTGGTGTTAAACCATTAAGCATCACATGATCACATTTCCTATACTAGCACATTAATTGTTGATAAACAGAGCAAAACTCTCCACACAGTATTGCCACCTGTGCTAAACAGAGTAATCAATGGATGCCAGAAGGCTTGTCATAAAATCCCTATCTAATGCCTACTCATCCAATATCCCCAGACTGATGAGTAGGCATTAGATGGGGATTTTATACACAAGCCTTCTGGCATCCATTGATTACTCTGTTTAGCACAGGTGGCAATACTGTATGGAGAGTTTTGCTCTGTTTATCAACAATTAATGTGCTAGTATAGGAAATGTGATCATATGATGCTTAATGGTTTAACACCAATCCTGCCTAATAGGATTGTGGTGGCTATGGTTATAAAAGAGCCAAAGACACCAAAATGTATGGGTGCTGAACTGAGTTCAGACCCATATGACTATATAAGCTATTGAGCTTAGATTGAAAATATTTTTTGTGTTTTCAATTTCATTCTCATAGTTTTGTAGTTAAGTAGAGATAAAAGGTGGTTGCTAGAGGGTTGCATTAGATCCTAAGATCTAGATGCAGTGCTCTCAGATCCAAAGCTCCTCACTGACGAAGGCCACAAGCCAGAAACTAGTCTGGGGATATTGGATGAGTAGGCATTAGATAGGGATTTTATGCACAAGCCTTCTGGCATCCATTGATTACTCTGTTTAGCACAGGTGGCAATACTGTATGGAGAGTTTTGCTCTGTTTATCAACAATTAATGTGCTAGTATAGGAAATGTGATCATGTGATGCTTAATGGTTTAACACCAATCCTGCCTAATAGGATAGTGGTGGCTATGGTTGTAAAAGAGCCAAAGACACCAAAATGTATGGGTGCTGAACTGAGTTCAGACCCATATGACTATATAAGCTATTGAGCTTAGATTGAAAATATTTTTTGTGTTTTCAATTTCATTCTCATAGTTTTGTAGTTAAGTAGAGATAAAAGGTGGTTGCTAGAGGGTTGCATTAGATCCTAAGATCTAGATGCAGTGCTCTCAGATCCAAAGCTCCTCACTGACGAAGGCCACAAGTCAGAAACTAGTCTGGGGATATTGGATGAGTAGGCATTAGATAGGGATTTTATGCACAAGCCTTCTGGCATCCATTGATTACTCTGTTTAGCACAGGTGGCAATACTGTATGGAGAGTTTTGCTCTATTTATCAACAATTAATGTGCTAGTATAGGAAATGTTATCATGTGATGCTTAATGGTTTAACACCAATCCTGCCTAATAGGATAGTGGTGGCTATGGTTGTAAAAGAGCCAAAGACACCAAAATGTATGGGTGCTGAACTGAGTTCAGACCCATATGACTATATAAGCTATTGAGCTTAGATTGAAAATATTTTTTGTGTTTTCAATATCATTCTCATAGTTTTGTAGTTGAGATAAAAGGTGGTTGCTAGAGGGTTGCATTAGATCCTAAGATCTAGATGTAGTGCTCTCAGATCCAAAGCTCCTCACTGATGAAGGCCACAAGCCAGAAACTAACTAGTCTGGGGATATTGGATGAGTAGGCATTAGATAGGGATTTTATGCACAAGCCTTCTGGCATCCATTGACTACTCTGTTTAGCACAGGTGGCAATACTGTGTGGAGAGTTTTGCTCTGTTTATCAACAATTAATGTGCTAATATAGGAAATGTGATCATGTGATAATTATTATTTTATTCAATCTGTAGCATGTTACTAAATAGAGTAGATTAATGTAGTTTGAGTTTATAAAGGACTAGGATACATAAGATATTTAGAAAGAGAGAATGAGATTAAGGTTTGTTTTATTGATTTTGAACATTGTTTATCAGACTTGATTTAAATTCTGTTAATACAAAAGAAAAAATATGAATAGAAAGAATCAAAAGGGTATTAAAGTATATGAGGCTGGAAATATGCAAGATTAAGCAGTATTTTTCACATTGGCAATGAAATAAGTAGGAGTTTCAGATAATTGTTCTTTATTTTGTATCGCTGTAGATGAGGAATTACATAATTACTGTTTAACAAGGATTAACTTAAGCTGAAAGAAACATTATTTTAAATCGGTTTTTATTATGACAATATTTGCAAATAATGAAAATGAATTGTAAAATGGTGAACAAGTTTTATGAGATTTTGAATAAAATTGAATGGGTCTAAAGTGAAAGTTATTGAAGAAACTTATTGAATAATAAATGGCAAAAAAATAATTTTAGATTTATGGTATTAAATCATGGAAAAAATTATGGCTTTTGAATAGCTACATCTTTTCTTCTCTTGTGAATTTTTTTTTTTTTAAGTTAATATTTACTTCTAAGATAATTTTATTATACATTTTTTTATCAAAATGTAATAAAAAATAGAGTTTGTGTTTTATACAACTAGAAAATTACATCAAATGAAGGGTTCATTCTTAGAACTAATTTACAATTTTTCTAATTCCATGAAGGAATATCACACAAATTATGACACCAAGTTTGTTTATATTTAGTAATCATTTGTTAAATTGTAATAGCATTTTTGTTAGAAATATATTACATTTTTTTAAAAAAAAAAAAAAATTATATTTTGAAGAATAATAAAATTGAAGTTAAGTAAGAAATTCATAATCCAAAAACTTGAATAATAGATGGATGAAATAAGATTGGCAACTTTTAAAGAATGAATTCTAGGAAAATGAAATGGCAAAATGTAGACATTATGTAAAAAGAATGATCCAGAAAAAGATATTTATTGAAGAAATTAAATGAGGAATTGGATAAAACATTTCCTTAGATGTGTAGAAGATGAAAGAGAAAAAAATTGATTATCTTTTTTAAAAAAATTTCTTAAAAATGAATTTTTGGCTTTAGAAACTAGAAGAATGAATTTCAAATGACAGTTTATCCTTGGGTGGTTTATTAATTCTTATATTATACTTAACAGTTTCTGTAAAGAATTTTTTATTATAGATGTCTACTTATATATTAATCATTGCTTTTAATTTTATTTTTCTCAAATTGTGCAGTTTGATGTTAAAAATCATCAAAGTTTTCATTTGTATTCATATATAGTGAGACATTGCTTTAAAAAAATGTGACTAAAATTATGTTTATCTTTGTACTTGTTTATATGTATTTGTTAAATATTTTCATGGATTATGTAAAATATAAACAAACGAATGAGTGGGAATTTCTATATAATAACTGAAGAAATATAACCAGCAATGAATGTTCCTAGGTAATCAACCAGCTAAAAATACAATTCCAAGCAGAATCATTTGTTGTAGTAACCAATAATAGCTTTTTGAGTTTACTTGAAGGCAAAAGGAGTTTCTGAAAGAGGTCCTGTCTTAATATTTTTATAAGTATGAAAACTTTTAAGAGTCACATCTTATTTGATATCATGAAAATAAGAAATCATCTTCCCCTTGAAAGTATGCATATATTAAACGTTTTGATGGATTAATTAAGCTATAAATAAAAGAATAGGAATTTTCATTTAGTAATTCGAGAAAATGTTCAGCAATGATGTCACTAGAACAAATGGTTCAGCTTGGTGATTATTTAGCAACATCATTGCTGACACATTTTTCTTATTTATTATATGGAAATTTCTTTGTTTACTTTTTAATTAATCCATAAATATATTTAACATATTATAACGATCGAAATGAAAGTGAAGGTCGAATCTAACCGCAAACTACGATATCTGCTCTACAAGGCGCCATCTAGGCATTTAAACCTAGAAAAATTTATAGAGTAGGCAGATACGCGCTGTTAAGATTCCACTTTATTTAAATATTCAGATCGTTAGCCCAAGTCACTAGCTCATTGGAGACGCAGAGATAAAAATCTATATCTTAATTTATATCTTAAATATAAATAAATAAAAGCCACTGCCAGAAATTAATACATAAAAATATTTATTTACGCACATATAAAATCATTCTAATTTGAGGAATAAGTTTAACATTTTAGATTTTATATTAACTTTTAATTTTACATTTAACTAAGTTTCAATGAGTTTAATATTTTATTTAGATAGTCGAGTATGAATAGATTACATAGATCTGCATTTGAAAAGAAAATATTCTTCCCTGATTTAACCTTAGGCAACAAATTTCACAATCAAACCGGCGCCAATCCATCTGATACATTTATGTATTCAATGCAGCATGAAAATATAACACAAAATACTATTCTGTCAGGAATGTACATCTGAACAGCAAGTAGAATTAGAGAAAAAATTGTCTCTCTACCAACCAGGAATGCGACATCTGTTGGCGAGTAGAACAATAAACATAAAACTCCATAGGAATGGACTGCGGTCCTTTGCCGTCTTACAAACCCATCCATAGGCAAACAGAAGGTGTGTGGCATATATATATAATCCTGTCCATAGCGGATCTCATACTACATCTAGAATTACACAAATATATCCAATCCATTGAACCAATTCAACTACGAAATGAATAACCTAAGATTACCCTCCCTTAATATAACTTTACAAAACTATATAGCCATTCACGCCCGACTTAAATTTAACATTTAAATACGTTCGCACAGATTATTTTTATACAATTTGTTTTATAATGTTGAGTATAGATCGGCTGCATAGATTCCATGATCAAAAACATTCCAAATTAAACACAACCGATCAAAATACAAAGTCAATCGATAATGTCAATTGCTGAGGGAATACAGGAGACCCTTTGGTGTTCATCATAAGACACCGCAGTGACATTGTTGACTTATATATTCTAATCGACTGTGAAAACCACAACATAATCAACCGCTAACGAATCTATGCAACGTCTATACCCAACTTAAATGTAATGCATTTAATAATTTCTACAATAAATATTACTACAAATAAAAATAATAAAATGGAAATGATTTTAGCAAAACTTAACTATATAAATTTAAACAATCAATTATTAATTTGAAAATCAAATAAAAGTTCATTTTAAAATTTAAATTAGCTGAATCTTTAAAAAAAACAATGACGAAAGTTCTTAATTACTTTTTTTTGTTGTTGTTAATTTGTAAAGTTCATAGCTCACGGTAGAAGAGTCCAGGTTTCTGCTTTTAATTCCCGCGACGCCTCCATTGGAAGATAATGTTCTGGAGATGGCAATAGCTGGTTCAAGGTATCACAGTCTTTTCATTTATTTATTTTTTATATATAGAGAGTGTGGTATGTGTGTCTTACCACATCTCTCAAACACAAAACGCTGGAACTGTCCAAAAAAACTATTTCTCTTTTTATATTATCCACACGGATTCAATTAACAAAACGTCACTAATCCATCACTTTCGTTAGGGTCCGAGCCAAGGCTTGGTGCTTCCATTGGTCAAGCTAATTTCTCTTTATTTTCTTATCTATCTTTCATCAGATCATTTTAATTATACAAGAGCCCAAGGCTAGCTTGCTTTTCAAACAATTTATAAACAATCATTTCCATTTACAGATTACAAGAATTAATTAATACCTGTTTTTATTTTTAAATCTTGTACTTTTTTTTGTAAAAAAGTACGTTCAAATACTTATTTATTTGTTTTTTAAAAAAAAAAATATTTTTAAAGTTTGGCATCTGTGCGAATGTATATACGTTTAACAAACATTTTAATTTTAGTGTTTAGTTTTTTACTTTTATCTGCGAACTTTTAAGTTTTTATTTTAAATTAATGTAACGACATATTTATATATCGTTATATATCAGTAAACTTCCTCAAAAAACAAAAACATTAAAAAAAAAAAAAGAATTTCCTTAGTGTTAGTAATTACGTTACACAAATTGATTATATATGAAAATTTCAAAAGGACAAAACTTTTTTTTTACAAGACAAAACAGTAATTACACACAAATATAATGATTAAAAAAAAAAAAAAGTTGACTGTTGATTCCCTATTACCAGCTAAATTTCTGCCCCCTCCCAAGTTTCATTTCTCCTACCTTTAACTATTACTTAGGCAAGTTGAACGATTAGATTTTAATTTAACAAGACTTTTAAAAAAAAAAATTACGATTTATATTTATTATTACATTTTATTCCTCGCATTTATATTTACATATGCGCAATTTTTCTTGCTGGCAGTACCTTTAAGACCAAAAATTCAAACTGTAACTCCACGTCAATACAACAAATATATTTATACTAATTTCAGGAAAAATATTACGAGCATGATTCACTTTTAAAATTCTCAGGGCACTCGTGTTTATTAAAGATCGGCCCAAGTTGGTTCGCCAGTTATAACAATTGAAATGAAAGTGAAGATCGAATCTAACCACAAACTACGATATCTGCTCTACAGAGCACCATCTAGGCATTTAAACCTAGAAAAATTTATAGAGTAGGCAGATACGCGCTGTTAAGATTCACTTTATTTAAATATTCAGATCGTTAGCCCAAGTCACTAGCTCAGTGGAGACGCAGAGATAAAAATCTATATCTTAATTTATATCTTAAATATAAAAGAATAAAAGCCACTGCCAGAAATTAACACATAAAAATATTTATTTACGCACATATAAAATAACATTTAAATTTTGAGGAATAAATTCGACATTTTAGATTTTTCTATTAATCTTTAGTTTTACATTTAACTAAGTTTCAATGAGTTTAATATTTATTTAGGGAGTCGAGTATGAATAGGTTACATAGATCTGCATTTGAAAAGAAAATATTCTTCCCTGATTTAACCTTAGGCAACAAATTTCACAATCAAACCGGCGCCAATCCATCTGATACATTTATGTATTCAATGCAGCATGAAAATACGACAACACAAAATACTATACTGTCAGGAATGTACATCTGAACAGCAAGTAGAATTAGAGAAAAAATTGTCTCTCTACCAACCAGGAATGCGACATCTGTTGGCGAGTAGAACAATAAACATAAAACTCCATAGGAATGGACTGCGGTCCTTTGCCGTCTTACAAACCCATCCATAGGCAAACAGAAGGTGTGTGACGTATATATATAATCCTGCCCGTAGCGGATCTCATACTACATCTACAATTACACAAATATATCCAATCCATTGAACCAATTCAACTACGAAATGAATAACCTAAGATTACCCTCCCTTAATATAACTTTACAAAACTATATAGCCATTCACGCCCGACTTAAATTTAACATTTAAATACGTTCGCACAAATTATTTTTATACAATTTGTTTTATAATGTCGAGTGTAGATCGGCTGCATAGATTCCACGATCAAAAACATTCCAAATTAAACACAACCGATCAAAATACAAAGTCAATCGATAATGTCAATTGCTGAGGGAATACAGAGACCCTTTGGTGTTCATCATAAGACACCGCAGTGACATTGTTGACTTATATATTCTAATCGACTGTGAAAACCACAACATAATCAACTGCTAACGAATCTATGCAACGTCTACACCCAACTTTACTGTAATGCATTTAATAATTTCTACAATAAATATTACTACAAATAAAAATAATAAAATGGAAATGATTTTAGCAAAACTTAACTATATAAATTTAAACAATCAATTATTAATTTGAAAATCAAATAAAAGTTCATTTTAAAATTTAAATTAGCTGAATCTTTAAAAAAAAACAATGACGAAAGTTCTTAATTACTTTTTTTTGTTGTTGTTAATTTGTAAAGTTCATAGCTCACGGTAGAAGAGTCCAGGTTTCTGCTTTTAATTCCCGCGATGCCTCCATTGGAAGATAATGTTCTGGAGATGGCAATAGCTGGTTCAAGGTATCACAGTCTTTTCATTTTTTTTTTTTTATATATAGAGAGTGTGGTATGAGCGTCCTACCACATCTCTCAAACACAAAACGCTGGAACTGTCCAAAAAAACTGTATTTTTTTTGTTATATTATCCACACGGATTCAATTAACAAAACGTCACTAATCCATCACTTTCGTTAGGGTCCGAGCCAAGGCTTGGTGCTTCCATTGATCAAGCTAATTTCTCTTTATTTTCTTATCTATCTTTCATCAAATCATTTTAATTATACAAGAGCCCAAGGCTAGCTTGCTTTTCAAACAATTTATAAACAACCATTTCCATTTATAGATTACAAGAATTAATTAATACCTGTTTTTATTTTTAAATCTTTTACTTTTTTTTATAAAAAAGTACGTTCAAATACTTACTTATTTGTTTTTTTAAAAAAAAATATTTTTAAAGTTTGGCATCTGTGCGAATGTATATACGTTTAACAAACATTTTAATTTTAGCGTTTAGTTTTTTACTTTTATCTGCGAACTTTTAAGTTTTTATTTTAAATTAATGTAACGACATATTTATATATCGTTACAATATATTATTCACAGAGGGAGTGATTTATTATTTCTATATTGCCAGAGAAGATGTGATTTTTCATAGTTGTCATACACCATCTGTAGAGGAATTCATGTTCCATATATGATCTTGGACAGCTCCCTATATCTTTTAAGTAAACTTATAAAAAGCTATATGGCTACTAGAGTAAGTAGTTTAGTTTGGGAACTATCAACTTTAATTGGTGATATTCTAACAACATCAATGCTGGATATATTTATCTAGTTATTACATGGAAATTTCTGTTCATTTCTTTGTTTGCACATATATAAATATATTTCCTAAGCAATTAAGTTCAAATATGTTATTCCAATAAGTCTTAACATTCACATTTAATAGCCATAATTTGTTTGCAGGCTTATTAAAAGTAATTAGGTTATATATATAATATAGAGCTAGCAGGTTAGTGAACTATGTAAACGTTTGACAAAAATAAAGAATTTGATTACTTATTTTCACTAAAAAAATTGTTAATTCCTCGTTTAGATTATCATTATTTACTTGAGAGCTTTAGCAACATTTTTATGTCTTTATCAAAAATTTTATCTTTGATATTCAAATAAGAATGTATTTTATGGATATAGATATATTTTATAAATATAATTTCTTTTTATTTTAGTATGTAGATGAATTTGTTCAGTCCGAATTATTGTCTAGAAGGTTGGCTCATTTTTGTGCTAAAAAAATAGCTCAATTATGTAATGAGTCCAGTAGTGGCTCCCCTCGTGCTCAATCACCACTCGTTACTGCTGGACCTAATGGCAATACCAATAATTCTAATCCTGCTATGAATCCCATTTTAGCAATATTTATGGAGTATAATAATTGTCCTCATCATCGCACAGTTATCCTAGCACTAAGTGCCACTCTGCAGGCTATCACTCTTAACTGCCCAACTGCTCTCGTGTGGAACTGCATTGGCGAAGGAAAAAGCAATTCTGTTTTTAATGGATCTCCATTAGATCTTCTCCCCTGTGCTCCTTCCAACCTTCCCATGCATCCAGGACCAAACAACCAAATGGTAAGTACATTTTTTAAATATATCATTAGCATTAGAGAAGCATTAAAATCTAATGGCTAATCTAGCTTACATTTACTCTGCATTTATCAACAGGAAATAATTCATGGTTATGTTCATTATTTCTCAAACAACATGTGCACATAAATAATTAATGAATGAATACTATTGACTATCTTTGTTGCTCTCTATTTAGGATCACCAGTTTCCAGAGATTAATTTAGAGCTCTGATTGGTAAATTTCATATACAAAGATTTCACTTATTTACATTGCTATTTCATGAATAGAGAGAGGATGTGAGGTGGATTAATTATGAAATAATTATTATCAGAAAATTATTCAAATTAGAAAATGGAAACTATGATATATTGGTAGTATTAAAAGAAAATTATTAAATATGGTGAAAGATATGCAAAATGATAAGATTTTAAATTTTAAAAAAAAGAAAGAATATTTTAGTGATTTTATTGCAGCTAAAATATATGATAATGTTGAAGATCTTAAATAAGTGAATGTTATTAATAAATTTTGAATTTTCTTATTAATTTTTTTAAAAATTATATTAGATTTAGATAGATATACTGTAGCTTTTTCATTTGAAACTTTTGATAGGATTATAATTTTAGGTGTCAAGAAGACTGTCATTGGTAATCTTGATACTGAAAATGCATATATTACTCATCAAATAGATGAAAAATTATAGGAATATTTATTTCTCTTTTTAAAAAAAATTGAATAATTTTATGTGAGAAGATTTACTTTGTTGTTATTGGAAGATTTATGTATGTCAAATATTTTAGTGTATTGTATAAAAATGAAGAAGATTGAATTATTGAGTATATTATTTTTCCTTTAATTGATTCTGTGTATATTAATTATTTAAAAAAGATGACTATTGATGTGGATACTTATTATATAATATTGTTTATGAAATACATGGATGATTGTAATAGAAAATGAGATGGTGAAAGAGTTTTTAGTTTAAATTTAATTCCTTTTACCTCTTCTTCAAATATATCATTGAGAATGGTGGATTAGATTTGATTGAGTTAAAGTTAGACATATTGATTTGTAGCCATTTTGTAAAGATGAAAAACTTATGATTAAACCAGATAGCTATCTATCTGCATTACATAAAAAGGCAGCTTTATATAACTTTTAGTAAACAAATAAAAGATTCAATTATTCAGTCAGAATTGAGTTATTCACAAGAAAGAGCTTTATAAAAATTGTTTACATTTTTCAGATAGATTTATTAAGATTTTTTTTTCCAACACAAGAAAAAGAAAGAAGAAAGAAAATACTTTTATTTCTTTGCCTTTTAAAATATTTACATGTATTATAAGGAAAAAGTGATAAAATTAGAAATATAAAAAATAATTTGAAAGAATGATATAATAATTTGTTAAATAATATAAAAGTGAAATTTGACGAGTAGATTTACATGTTGAATTGTATATAAAAAATTTTGTCAATGGAAAATTTTATTTTGATGAAAGTGTTTAAGTTTAAATGACAGGATTAAAATTCATGATCTTTATGCCTTCATGAATGTGATCCAGGCTATATAATGTTATGTACTTTTATAAAAAAAAATAATGTATGAAAAAGAAAAATTAAAAAAATCTTTTTAATTCATTTTTATAAATTTGAAAGTATTAATTTAATTAAAATATCTTTTATGTATTTACAATATGATTATCGATTGTGAGTAATGTTGAAGATTGTTTTAAGTATAAATGGTTGTTTATTTTATTGTGCTTAAATTTTATTTTCTATTTGAAAAAAGTATGTAGTATAATGAAACCATTTGATTTTGACAGTTTAATTTATAAAGAAATTTGATTAGACTCTTTTAAGATAAATAATAACCTACTTTAATTTATTTAATTTCTAATTTATTTTTAATTTTTAATATTATTTATTTGTATACTTGTATTTTTAGTTAATAAAACATTACTACTTTTAAAACAAAATTTCTATTATACTTATAAATAATTATAAAAAACAATCTTTCATTATACAGCGTATTAATGCATATGTATATATATAAACTTATTAATTTGACAATTGTCTTATATATAATAAAATTAAGTTTAATAATGGTATTATACAAATAAATTTAATAGATTCTACTTATAGTAGCATTTTTGACAAATTTAAATATAATTCCTCACTGATTGATAAAATGATATAATTAACAATAATCCACTTTTGATTTAGTTGAAAGCATGCCACTATGAAAATATTTGGCAATATTTATATAGTACTGTTATGTATGAGTGCTTTAAATAATATTGGCTCAAATTCTTGTTAAGGTTAAAGAAGTTTAAAGATATCTGTCATGAGAATGTTTATAATGTTGTTTTTTTTTAAAAAAAGATGTTGCTTTAAATTTTTCTGTTTAGCTACGTGTTAAAATAAGGCAAATGGAACAACAAATTAAGCAGAGAGGACGGGCAGCAGAAGTCAGATGGTCATGTGAAAAATGGCAGCAGTCTACTGTAGGTAATAAAACATTTATATGAATATGTTTTTTATAACATAAATATATGCTTATATAAATATTTATAATATAGTAATAAGTATATGAATTGTTTTAGCATTGCAGAGACAATTGCTGAAAAAATTTGATCTAAAATAAACAAAATCATTTGAAAAAAATATCAAAATTGGTAGATGTTTTGTGGCAATATTTTAGTACAAATATCTCATAAAACAAAATATGTGATTAAATATATTTGGAAAGCATTTACCCCTGATATTTAAAATAATTCGAATTTTTGCTTCAATAATTTATTAATGGTAATTAATTTAAAACAATTTTCTATATATGTATTGTAACGGAATATAATATCCTGTCACATTATTTTAAAATTAAAATAAAAGATCATAAATAAAAATTGATTTATTAAAAAGAAAAAAAACTTAATTTAAAAACTGTTTAACGTATATATAGATCGCATGATGGACAACTTTAAAAACTTTTAAAAAATAAAAATATTTGAAAGTAATTTTTTTTTGTAAAAAAGTAAAGATATAAAGATTGATATTTTAAAAATAGAAATAATGTTGATTTCTATAGTCTTAGAAAATGGAAATGATTGTCTTATTAATTAAATGATTGTTCAAAAGCAAACTACCTCGTGAGGCATGTAAAATAAATTAAATGGTCAGATAAGAGAATACAAAGGAATTAAATGACCAATGCAAACACGAAAATGACAGCACGGAACATAACTGAAACATGAATGGATTAGTGACGTCTTGCTCGTTGAATCTCAAGATCTAATGATAAGAGACTAATAAAAATATAAAAGCCAAATTATTATTATAATTGTTATCTGAGAGCTGACTATGAATATGTCGTTATAACTAGCTATATTGCAGATTTTCACGATGTGGAAGTCTGCAATAGAATTAGATTTTCCAGACAACCAGCTGAGACCTCCCTAGGCCAGTTAGGGACCAAAAAGGAATGGCAAGTGGCGGCTTTGTTTTTAAAAAGGAAGAACAAACAATCTATATAAGTGATCACGAAGATGGACCTCAGAATCTGTAAAGTATAAACTTTTGCCAATTGAACTTTCTTTTAAATAATTACCGTATAACATCAATAAGTAATCAATCCAAAAAAAAAATAATAATAATATAAATGAATGTACTCTTATCTGACCAAGAATAGAACTCTAAATCAATTATAAATATTTGTTTTATATACGTTTGCTATTTCAATCATTTCCATTTTTTTAATTTAATTATTTATGTTTGTGTTTAACTAGGTTATTTATTTCTATCTGTTAAATAAAATGTATTAAATTAAAGTTGGGTGTAGATAGCTGCATGGATAAAAAGTAATAACTGTTTAAATTCGTTTATGTTTAATTTAAAGGATTTTAGTGTCAGGCTATTTGTTTCGTAGTTAGGGCAATGCTTGTGGAAGGATATATGGGTGTTTATATTAATGTAATGTGAAGCGTGTTTAGCATACAGGGCAACGTGCCCAACTGAATGCATGACCCCAAAGAGGCAGTCATATCGTTGAAATGGTGGCAGATGTATTTCCTGCGCCATTGACCCCTTCTAGCTCTATGGACAGGGATTTATAAGACGGCAGAAAGACCGCTTTCCCCCATACGTAGCACTCTTTAAAATAAAAAAAATTATATACATGATTCCTTAGTCTAACAGATGCCCTTTCCTGATCTAGACACGGATCATTTCCTTCAAATAATATCACGCCGTCAGATGCCCATTCCTGTCGGCGTGGTTTTATGCTAGCATCTTCATATTGCATTAGTTGCAAATATATATCTGGAAGCTGACATTGGGTTGGCTACGAACTTTTAGTCTGAGACTGAATGAATGTTTTGATAAGTTTTAAGTAAAAAAAAAAAAATCTATGTAGACTATCTATGCTCGTCATGCTAAAGTAAAATATAATTTAAATATCCATCTGTGCGATCTATTTAAAATAGTAATTTAAATTTAAAAAAAAATATTAATGTTCAAATCTAAAATAAAATTTATTCCTCAATTTTAAATGTGCGTTAATAAAAATCTATTTGTGTGTTAATTACTGGCAGTGGCTTCTTTTATTTTATTGTTATAAATATTTAATATATACTTCGAGAGAATAGAAATCTATTGAAACTTATAAATGTTTAAAATCTCTGCTACTCTATGAGCTAGTGACCTTGGGCAAACAATCGGAATCCAAATATATAAATTAAAATAAAAAAATTTTTTTTTAAACTTAACGTACTATATAAATTTTCTAGGTTCAAATGCCTAGTGGCGCCCTGTAGTGCAGATTACGTGAAGTCTCCTCCTTCCCCCGATCGTTAAAATGGTCTCCCAACATGGCACGATCTTTTAATAAACCACGACTGCCCTGAGAATTTTAAAAAATAAATCATGCCAGTAACATTTTTCTTTAAAAATGAGTATATATATTTGTGTATTAACGTAATGTTATAGTCCGATATTAATAAACCACGAGTACCTATGAACCCAGTAATATTTTTTTGAAATAATTATATATTTTTTGTATTAATGTATAGTTGTAGTCCGATATTTAATAAACCACGAGTACCTTGAAAATGAAGCCCGTAATAATTTTTCTGAAATGAGTATAGATATATGTTTTGTATTAACGTAAAGTTATAGTTTGAATTTTGTGTAAAAAGTACTGCCAGAAAGAAAATTGCGCATATGTAGAAATAAATGCGAGGAATAAAACGTAATAATTAATATAAATCATAATTTAAAAAAAAAAAAAAGTCTAAAATCATGTAACTTCTTTGACTTGCCTAAGTTAAAAATGAAATGTAGGGAAAAGGGAACTATTGAGGGAGGAGGTGTAATCTCAGCTGGGGTGAAAAAGGAAAGAATAGTCAGCATTTCTTTTTTGTAATTACTAACAAAGTTATGTCTTTTCATTAATAACCAAAGTTTTGTCCTTTTAAAAAAATTTAGTGTAATCAATTTGTGTATCGTCATTACTAACACTAAGTAAATTCTTTTTTTTTTTTAATGTTTTTGTTTTTTGACAAAGTTTACTGATATGTAACGGAATATAATATCCTGTCACATTATTTTAAAATTAAAATAAAAGATCATAAATAAAAATTGAATTATTAAAAAGAAAAAAAACTTAATTTAAAAACTGTTTAACATATATATAGATCGCATGATGGACAACTTTAAAAACTTTTAAAAAATAAAAATATTTGAAAGTAATTTTTTTTGTAAAAAAGTAAAGATATAAAGATTGATATTTTAAAAATAGAAATAATGTTGATTTCTATAGTCTTAGAAAATGGAAATGATTGTCTTATTAATTAAATGATTGTTCAAAAGCAAACTACCTCGTGAGGCATGTAAAATAAATTAAATGGTCAGATAAGAGAATACAAAGGAATTAAATGACCAATGCAAACACGAAAATGACAGCACGGACCATAACTGAAACATGAATGGATTAGTGACGTCTTGCTCGTTGAATCTCAAGATCTAATGATAAGAGACTAATAAAAATATAAAAGCCAAATTATTATTATAATTGTTATCTGAGAGCTGACTATGAATATGTCGTTATAACTAGCTATATTGCAGATTTTCACGATGTGGAAGTCTGCAATAGAATTAGATTTTCCAGACAACCAGCTGAGACCTCCCTAGGCCAGTTAGGGACCAAAAAGGAATGGCAAGTGGCGGCTTTGTTTTTAAAAAGGAAGAACAAACAATCTATATAAGTGATCACGAAGATGGACCTCAGAATCTGTAAAGTATAAACTTTTGCCAATTGAACTTTCTTTTAAATAATTACCGTATAACATCAATAAGTAATCAATCCAAAAAAAAAAAAATAATAATATAAATGAATGTACTCTTATCTGACCAAGAATAGAACTCTAAATCAATTATAAATATTTGTTTTATATACGTTTGCTATTTCAATCATTTCCATTTTTTTAATTTAATTATTTATGTTTGTGTTTAACTAGGTTATTTATTTCTCTCTGTTAAATAAAATGTATTAAATTAAAGTTGGGTGTAAATAGCTGCATGGATAAAAAGTAATAACTGCTTAAATTCGTTTATGTTTAATTTAAAGGATTTTAGTGTCAGGCTATTTGTTTCGTAGTTAGGGCAATGCTTGTGGAAGGATATATGGGTGTTTATATTAATGTAATGTGAAGCGTGTTTAGCATACAGGGCAACGTGCCCAACTGAATGCATGACCCCAAAGAGGCAGTCATATCGTTGAAATGGTGGCAGATGTATTTCCTGCGCCATTGACCCCTTCTAGCTCTATAGACAGGGATATATAAGACGGCAGAAAGACCGCTTTCCCCCATACGTAGCACTCTTTAAAAAAAAAAATTATATACATGATTCCTTAATCTAACAGATGCCCTTTCCTGATCTAGACACGGATCATTTCCTTCAAATAATATCACGCCGTCAGATGCCCATTCTTGTCGGCGTGGTTTTATGCTAGCATCTTTATATTGCATTAGTTGCAAATATATATCTGGAAGCTGACATTGGGTTGGCTACGAACTTTTAGTCTGAGACTGAATGAATGTTTTGATAAGTTTTAAGTAAAAAAAAAAAAATCTATGTAGACTATCTATGCTCGTCATGCTAAAGTAAAATATAATTTAAATATCCATCTGTGCGATCTATTTAAAATAGTAATTTAAATTTTAAAAAAAATATTAATGTTAAAATCTAAAATAAAATTTATTCCTCAATTTTAAATGTGCGTTAATAAAAATCTATTTGTGTGTTAATTACTGGCAGTGGCTTCTTTTATTTTATTGTTATAAATATTTAATATATACTTCGAGAGAATAGAAATCTATTGAAACTTATAAATGTTTAAAATCTCTGCTACTCTATGAGCTAGTGACCTTGGGCAAACGATCGGAATCCAAATATATAAATTAAAATAAAAAAATTTTTTTTTAAACTTAACGTACCTGCCTACTATATAAATTTTCTAGGTTCGAATGCCTAGTGGCGCCCTGTAGTGCAGATTACGTGAAGTCTCCTTTTCCCCCGATCATTAAAGTATGTAAATATTTTCTAATAGTAAATATTAAAAAAAAAACAACTGTTTTTGATTACAACTTCTGTCAGAAAAGTTAAGTGAGTATAACTATCAGTGTAAAATAATTTGATTTATTTTTTTCATTATGAACTTTGCTGTTAGACTTTTTTTTGAAAGTATATAATACAAATTTTCCCAAAGTATATTTATAATGACATTTATCATTAATTTGTAAATTGTTTCCTAAACAGTTCACATTTCAAAAGTTTCTTTAAAAGTAGCTACATTTACTTTATCGAAATTAAATAATTTTCATTATTGTAATGGATATTTGCTAAAAGCATTTCTGGAACTTAGGAATTTTGAAATTAATGTTATCTTATTTTATTAGACACTAATAACTTATCAAGACAGCTGAAGTTAATCAAAGAATTTGTGGCTGTTGTCTTTTTTGTTTTGGTTAAAAAGTTATTTGACTATATTCTGTTATAAACTCATCTATTAAAAAACAAGTGTAGTTGTTTTTTATTTATATGTGTAATGTATTTTATTTATTTTTGTACCCCAAAATCCTGATTGCTATTATACCATTAGTGATCATATCAAAAGATAACATTTTTAAAGCTTAATCGGATCAAAAGTTAATTGCATGAAATGCCAATTTACAGAAATAAAATTTATAATATTATCATCAACAGTAGCAACTCACAAATAAATATAGTTCTTCTGATTTTAAAAAATGAAAACAAAAAGTTAAAATACATCAGAGATTATCGTTGTAATGACTATACAAACCACTTTGTGATCAGCACATATTTCCATATAATTCTATGATGAAAAAGTATAATGCAGATGTTAGAATAGCATGTAGTCTGAAATATATGAAATAATAGAATGAACTATTATTTTATTCATTATAAAGTATGTGACATTGCAAAAGACCACAGATAAAGACTGGGCCTGGGTGGATATGATGAAAGCTTTTAAAAAGGGCTCCTTTGGCAGTGTTAGATTGGCAACTTATGTTAACTTTGTCATCTGGTTGGCACGAAATAAGGTAACTTTTGAAAAGGGTATTGATTACAATATTGAGGTATTATACTTCAAATTGTTAAATGACGCCAAGGACCATGACAAGAGGACATGCCAGCCATGGCTAACCAATCAGACTTGGAACCAGATCAAACTAGGGCCATGCCTTGCCTAGTGTAGTGCTTACCTTACATAATAAATAAATCGATATATTAGTAATTAGAAATTATAACAGCCCAAAGAGCACTAACATATCACGATGATAAATCCTAGGAAATGAAGGTAGTTAAGCCTGAACAAATTAATAAAAGATTAGGAATAGATAGAAGGGAAAGTGACTGCTCTACAAGTGGTATGCCATGCAAACCAAGAAATAAGCATATATACCTATAAAGCCATTTATAACAGAACTGGGAGAGCTTTAATAGTGAAACAGACTTGTACAATTGGACAATCCAAACACCTTCTCATTTATAACAGTACTGGGAATGCTCAAATGGTGAAAAAGACTTGTACAATTAGACAATCCAAGGACAATATTCCCACTGCAACTGAAGCGGTTGCCTTGTTTCTTTCAAGCTGCGGCCCCAAATAATAATGAGACATGAATAGAAGTGTTCTGAAAGTGTAACATTGCTGTTAATATAACAACATTTTTGTCTCCAAATAACTAATGGAGAAATGGACATGTATAATTGGACAGTTTTGTGAACAATAATTTCAGCATAAGAAGTTGGGTTTATGTGTGTAAGTCTAGAAGGGCAGGTGAATTTTGTGTCACTGCACTTCTGGGACTATTAATATCCCACTCACCTATCCATACATTTATACTTGAATGTTCAAAATCATATGCATTGAATCAAGTGTATGGGTGCGGATGTGCTTGACACACACACCGACCCTCCCTAAATTTCTTTGTAATGATTCTTGTTGATTGCATTGTAAAACTTATGCCTCTTGAATCGTCTTGAGGCACAAATAAAGGCATTTGAAAGTAAAGTATGTGTCATTTATTCATTATTATTAGATAATTAAAAAGCTCTAATTTGTGAGATTTGGAATCTAATTTTATTTTTTTAAAACATAAAATATTATACAATAATCAAAAGTTATACTTTAATAAGCACTTTAATTTGACGAGGAAAATTCAAAATATGTCACATATTTTTAAGTGTCGTAATCTAATCTGTTTTTATTATAAAAATGTACTAACTACTGGCTATTTTTATTTAAAATATCAGAAAAACATTTTCAAAGTTACAAATTATCTTATTATAATTTTTATTACATTTTTACAAAATGTAATAAATTTGTTTTTGATGTAAAATGTTAATGTATAGAATTATATATATTATTTTTGTAAGTTGGTCTTATGAACAGTTGACCTTTGGAATTCTGTCTTTCTATATGTTGAACATCAATACTTTGAATACTGTATGTTTCATTTTTCTCTTGTCATGAAAAATTTTTATGATTTTATTTTAATATTGTTTTATGTGATAATATATAGTAGAATGATATTTAAAAAGTAGAAATATTGCTAAATTTTGAAATACTAATTGATATATACAAGTAAGTGGGGTTAATTTTTTTATAAAATATACTATTTGAATGTGTATGTATGTACAATTGTAGCAGTTTTATTTATATACAAATATTTTTATTGATATTTTAGGAACAACAATTGGTCGTATCTTAAGCGCATTAGAAGCATTAGATAGACATTGCTTTGAAAAATCTGATTCCACTAATTCTTTGGACATTTTATACAATAAAATTTTCCCGCCAAATTCTAATAAGGATTCTGATGTAAGTTGTAACATATTAAATTATTAAAAACTAAATGCGATTATTATTTTATAAATTAATATTTAAAAAATTGTAATCTTGTATCAGAATTGAGTGATCATTAGTGATAGTCATATTTTTAATTATTGATAATCAAGGATTTACTCCTAACTAATATGTATTGTATGTGTATATTTTCCATTTTAATTGATGTCATTTTCGTGATTATCAAAACAATATTTCATCTTTAGAATTTAAAACCTTTTTTTTAATGCTATCAATTCTGCTTCGTGATGTCATTTTATGCAATAAACCAAGTTTCTTTGATTTTTCTCTTTCTGTCATTTCTTTCTTCACAAATCATCTCAATAATACTTGGATCGAATATGTATCCATATTTATTTATTTTTATGATTATAAAATACTGTCACATAAATTGTACCAAAGAATTTGAAAATGTTATGGAAAATTGTTAGTTTTAAAAATAACGCAGAGCAATAATTTATACTATTATAAAATGACAAATTGAATAAATATTCAGGCTTGAGAATATTTTTGCAATGAAACAAATGTTAATATAAGTTTGAGTCTGACAATTGAGAATTTGGAAATGTATACTTCTAATAAGACAATAACTAGTTTTGTTACATATTATAATAGTAACTTACAGTTATTATTATTATTGGTCTAACGTGTTTTATCTCTTAGAAAATTATTTATAAGTATAAATTTTTATTTGACTATTTTATTATGTATACATATATATATTGAACCGTGTTCGAATA